>AWOL01S0048547.1:236738-269277 GCA_000715115.1 Nicotiana otophora | reverse complement strand
GTGTCAGGTGCGATTGTATGAAGTTTAACAAATCGGAGGAAGTTAAGCTTCATCTTTATAGGAGGGGGTTTATAGAGAATTACTTTGTTTGGACTAATCATGGAGAGATCGATGGTAGCCGTGGTATATTTCATAACATGATTGTTGGTGAAAGTAGTAGGTCGGTGGA
The DNA here is from genome assembly GCA_000715115.1 of Nicotiana otophora. NCBI lineage: Eukaryota > Viridiplantae > Streptophyta > Magnoliopsida > Solanales > Solanaceae > Nicotiana > Nicotiana otophora. The sequence goes on along the minus strand of AWOL01S0048547.1, from coordinate 269,108 downwards.
GAATACAAATCTTGATTCTAGAATTCAGGATATGGTTGCGGATGCTTTTGGGATGCACTTCGGGGGTGAGCCGAATGAAAATGTTGAACAAACTCCTAATGATGACGCAAAACGTTTTTATGAATAGTTAGAGGAAGCTAGTCATACACTACGTGAAGGAAGTTCACACTCTGAGCTGTCTGTTGCAGTTAGATTACTAAGTATCAAATCTAATTGAAATATTCTCCAGCAGCCATAGAATCTTTCATTGACCTTATGAGTGAACTAGTTGACCCTAATATCAACTTACCTGGTGATTTCTATAAGGCAAAGAGATTGGTTTCTAAGTTAGGACTTTCGTCAATGAGAATTGATTGTTGTGAAGATGGTTGCATGNCATGATATATTATAAAGATGATGCAACTTTAGACAGTTGTAAATTTTGCGAAAAGCCTCGTTTCAAGAGGCTTTCCAGCAGGAATATGGTCGCTGTCAAGGTGATGCATTATTTACCTCTTATACCTAGGTTAAAAAGGTTATATGCGTCAATGAGTTCTGCTTCTCATATGAGATGGCACTTTGAAAATAGAAGACCACCTGGTGTTATGTGTCATCCTTCAGATGGAGAAGCTTGGAAGCACTTTGATAGGACATATCCAGATTTTGCTAGTGAACCAAGGAACATTCGGTTAGGTCTGTGTGCGGATGGCTTCACGCCTTTTTCTATATCTGCGACACCATATTCATGTTGGCCTGTCTTTCTTACACCTTATAATCTACCACCTGAGTTGTGTATGACTAGTCCATATATATTCTTAAATTGTATTATCCCCGGTCCACATAATCCGAAAAGTTTGATTGATGTATATTTGCAACCTTTGATTGATGAGCTAAAACAATTGTGGTATGATGGTGTTGAAACATATGACATATCAACCAAGCAGAATTTCAATTTGCGTGCTAATTTAATGTGGACTATTAATGATTTTTCTGCGTATGGAATGTTGTCTGGGTGGATGACTGCTGGGAAGCTAGCTTGTCCTTACTGCATGGAAAATAGTAAAGCGTTCACTTTGAAACATGGCCGAAAGCAATCATGGTTTGATTGTCACCGTCAATTCTTGCCTGATGATCATGAGTTTAGAAGGATGAAAAATGCATTCAAAAAGAATAAAGTGGAATATGATTCTCCACCTCCGATACTTTCAGGTGAGGAAATTTGGGAGAGGGTCCAGAACTTCAGTAAAGTTACTGAGGCTCCACCTTATAGATTCCCCGGATATGGTGTTAATCATAATTGGACGAAACAGAGTATATTTTGGGAGTTGCCTTATTGGAAGGATAATCTTCTCCGACACAACCTTGATGTCATGCATATTGAGAAGAATTATTTTGATAATTTGTTCAACACAGTGATGGATGTTAAAGGTAAGACAAAAGATAACCCGAAGGCTAGAATGGACTTACAAGAATATTGCAGGCGGCCTGAATTATACTTGCAGACAGCAAACAATGGTAAGGTGTTCAAGCCCAAAGCAAGTTACACATTCACTTTGGAGGAAAGACGACAAATTTGTGATTGGGTTACGAAATTGAAGATGCCTGAGGGTTATGCGTCGAATCTTGGAAAAAAAGTAGATATGGAGGTAGGGAAGTTGAGCCATTTGAAAAGTCATGACTGCCATGTTTTCATGGAGACCTTAGTGCCTATTGCATTTTGTGGTTTGCCTGAAAGAATCTGGAAACCCATCACAGAGATTAGTTTGTTTTTCAAAGACTTGTGTTCTACCACATTAAGGGAAGAAAACCTACTTCGGATGGACCAGAACATCCGTGTAATTTCTAGTAAGATGGAAAAAATATTCCCATGTGGTTTCTTTGATGTGATGGAACACCTTCCAATACACCTTGTACACGAGGCACGACTTGGAGGGCCTGTTCAATGCAGATGGATGTATCCCTTTGAGAGGTAATATTATAAGTTTGATGTAATATTCTATTTTATTTGAATGTTCTTGGCTAACATGAGATTATGTAGGACAATTGGCAAATGCAAACAATTTGTTAAGCAGAGGAATAAGATTGAAGGATCTATATGCGAAGCCTATCTTGCAAAGGAAACTGCACATTTTTGTTCTTATTATTTTGAGAGTAACGTGCCATGTTCTAGGAATAGGCCCAATAGGCACACGGTCGAATGTGTGAATGATCCATTATATCCACCAATGTCCATATTCAATCAACCAGGCCGATGTTCTAAGGATGTTAGAAAGAGAAGTTTGAGTGATATGGAGTACAAGTCAGCTACACTTCATGTGTTGCTAAATTGTCCCGAAGTTGTACCATTTCTCAAGTAAGTATTGATTTATTAGTTATCAAAATGTAAAATTTACTGTGACTACATATTGATGCAACTACTAAAAATATTTGATATGTCACAGTCACTTCGTGGGTCAATTTGGCTATGATGCTGTATATACGAGATTTGATACGTGGTTCAAACAGTTTGTAAGTGTGTGTGTGTGTGTATATATATATATATATGTATATATAGTGAATGTATAAAAATTGATTCATAAGTTGTGCTAACTTATGAATTTTTTTAACTCTATGTAGGTAAATAATCCAAATAATGGTGTAAATCAATTTTTGAAAGATATATCTTGTGGACCTGGGCTTCAGGTCACAACAATCTCTAAGTACGTAGTGAATGGTTATAAGTTTCATACAGAGGATTGCTCTAAAAATAAAAATAGCAACAACAGCGGGGTGTGGGTTCAAGGTGGTGATGGCAACCAAGTTGGAGATATTGATTATTATGGTGTGGTCAAAGAAATATTACAACTAGAATATACAGGTTGGCCATATAAGAAATTGATACTCTTTAGATGCAAGTGGTTTGACCCAAATCCAACAAGAGGTAAAAGAGTACACAACCAATACAACATAATTGAGGTTAATCATACGAGGGAGTATGATCGCTATGATCCTTTCATAACTGCACATAACGTTAGGCAAGTGTATTATGCTCCTTATCTATTGCGGCGGAATAAGTCCGATTGGATGGTTGTAATAAAAACTAAGCCTGTAGGTACGGTGGAAGTCGAGAATGTGTTAGATGTTGCATATCAAAACGATATCTCCAATGTTCACCAAATAGTGGACGATCAGTTAGAAAATGATTTGGAACATCTTGAACGCATATTGGAAGAAGTTGATATAAATGAATTAACAATTATAGAAATGAGGACGAAGAATCAACTGATGAAGCTCAAACAAGTGAGGACGAAAGATTCTCGGACGAGGAACAATACGTAGATGAGGATTAAAAAGTTGGTTTTTTGAAGCACTCTCGTTTTATAGCTAGTTTCTTATATGTTTCAATCTAAATGTGTATTATATTATGCAGATGGCAGGCAAGGGTCAAGGTAACAATGACCCTACTAGTTCTCGGGGTCGAGCAAAGGGTAGGAAGGGAAAGAGGAGGGTAGAAATTAATACTCCCTCTTGTCCACCCTTTTCAGAGATGCTTATGTCTTATCCTCCACCACACGGCTATACTGAGTTGCCAAAGCATCACGAGTCGTACACCTTCATTCAGACACCAAGTCTTCCATCACAGAGTCATAGGACTATACGTCCGACATACAGTCCAGCTGCCTCACAACCATCTGTATCACATCCATCTATATCACATCCATATGGATCACATCTCTACATATCACAGCCACATGGATCACATCCATCCATGTCACAGCCACTCGGGTCACAACCATCGGTATCACATCCACTTGGGTCGCATCTAGCTATGTCGCAGTCACAGGGATCGCAACCATCTTCATCATCGACTCCATCTATTGTAGGCCTTCACCTGCGAGGTAGTAGCTCTAACCCGCCTACACCGTCTTCACATGCCTCTGATACACATGCTTCGGATGGTGATGATGAGGTAGTGCATTATGATCGATATGGCAGGATCATCATAGTCCCTGAGGGTGATGGGTAAGTGTTATTCATTATTTTTGCGTCTATTGATTTGTAACATTTTTACTAAGATATTAATGTGTTTTTATTGTTAAATTGCAGGTTCAGGCCGGGTAATAAGACTACGAGGATAATCACCAATGCCATCAGAAAGCTTTATGATGGCCCTTATGCGACTTGGACTGATTGCCCATTCTCACTGAAGGAGCAAATTTTCAATCAATTTAAGGTATAAATGTTCTTTTAAACAGTTTAATAATTTATATTTATGATGTTTCCATCTAATATTTAACTTTTGAAATACAGAGCAAGTGTGTATGGGAAGACCGCTATAGCGCGGAAGTGGCTACAAATTTTCATCATAAAGCTCGCAAGAGATTGACGGATGCTTTCTCGGATGCTAGAAAGAAGAACAAGAGGCCTGGCTGGTTACTTGAGAATTTGTGAAATGATTTGCAAAGGTAATGGCTTACCGCAAAGTTCTTAGAGAGGAGAGAAAAAGGAAATAAAGCTCGTGCATCCGAGAAGGGAGTCTCCTTGCACATTGGAGGTGCGATCAGCCTAGGGACAATAAAAAGAAGATTGGTACGTAATTGCTTAAATTTTTTTACTTTTCTAAGTATATCTATTTTGTTTATTAACTAAATAAATTTGTTTTCAAGAAAAGAAGTATGGGCATCCAATGAGTCATAATGAGCTATTCAAGGAGACACATATTGTGAAGAAGAAGAAGAAGAAGAAATAGGGGGATCAAGATAGGTGGGTCGAGGACCGGGCCTCGACTACATATGTAAGCTTTCAATTTTCTTTAAGTATTATAATTTACTTTTATAAAAAATTTGAAATACTGATTTAATTTAAAATAATATAGGGTCGCTACCACAGTAACGTGGAGGAATGCATCCGTAGTCATCCAGCTGGTGAATCGGGTAAGCCAACCCAACCTTCAGACGAGGATGCTGAAAGAATATTGTTGGAGTCTGTTGGTGGTCCAAAATGGGGGAAGGTATACGGGCTTCCTACTAAAAACTTCCATCGCTATAAGTGTGGAATGCGAGGAATAGGGACTTCCTCGCAAGGCGAGCAACTTAATAGGGAGAGCCTCTCCGCTATGCGGGAGACAGTGACAAAGCTCACATCAGAGCTAGAAGCGGCCAAGGAAAGAGAAAGGCTTAGAGATGCTCAATTCCTTGGCATGCAAGCTCAGATCAGAACTCTCCTATCTAGTGGAGCTTTTCCGTTGCCCCGATCTCGTGAGTCATCTCCAGAGGGTCGACCTCCACGTGATCGTTCCTCCCGTCCTGCTCGTGATCGTTCCTCCCGTCCTCCCCGTGATCGTGCTTCCCGTCCTCCACAAGACCGTTCTCTATATCGTCTTGTAAATGAAAGTTCATTAGACGGTGATGATGATGTTGTAGAAAACATCCCTTGACTTTTATATACTTTGAACTAGACAAATAGAACCAGTTTTGAACTAGTTGTAATTAGTTTTAACTTGGTTTTGGATTTTTATGTTCAATTGAACTTTAATTTGTTAGTTTTAAAGTATTTATTGAATGTTTTGGTTGTTGTTGTGTTGTTTTTGTTGTTGTTATTGTTGTTGTGTTGTTGTTGTTATTAGGTGCATTGGTATGCTGGCAGGTGGTGTAGCTGCCAAAACAGGCATTTTATGCTAAAATTAAACCCAGAAAAACCGACCAAAGTTGGTCAGTTTTTAATAAAAAAAATATTATTCAAAAATACCGACCAAAGTTGGTCGATTAATGAATATTGAATTCCCAGAATTCAACATTACCGACCAACTTTGGTCGGTATTTTGCCTGCACTATTGAGATTACCGACCATAGTTGGTCGGTAATGTTTAATTTTAATTATTTAAATATATATATATATTTTCAATTACCGACCAAAGTTGGCCGGTTTTTTTTAATTTTAATAATTAATAAAAAAAATATAATTTAGTTAAACCGATCAACTTTTGTCGGTAAAATTAAATTAATAAAATATGTTTCCGACCAAAGTTGGTCGGTAAGTAATTAAACTTGTCAGATGGTCGTTTTAAGCTACCGACCAAAGTTGGTCGGTAATTTCCGACCAACTTTGGTCGGTAAGCCATTCCGACCATCAAAACACCGTCCACACCGTAATGGTCGCGTTTTGGTCGGTAATTGGCCATAACCGTCTAACTTTGGTCGGTATTTTTGGTCGGTTTTTAGCGAATTTCTAGTAGTGTCAAATTAACCTCGGAACAAACGAAATTAAGATGAATACCCTTCTTCTCATTACCTTCATCTTCACTGAAGAAACAAATATCTTTAGTTAATTCCTTATGTTGTTTCCTCTATGTTGCTATAACCGCAACTTTCTTATTCTTTATCTACCATATTGAAATTAAATTTATCAAGAGTGTATGATTCTTTGCCTTTTCATTCTTGACAATTTCCTTTTCAATTTTGGTCATTAATTCCTTAGCTGTTGTAGTCTGTTCAAATATAGTGCCCCTGAAAGTTATAAAACGGCTTTCTTCATGATTATCATACACACGCAATTTGTTGTCTTCCACTTTTTCATCTCCCTCTTTTCATTAAAGGTACTCTTATCAGTAAGAGCTAGTGGAGAATTAATCCTTAAAGCAAGGTCGAGATTCATGACTCCGAGAACTATGTTGAGATTCTCTTGCCATGATTTGAAGTTAGTGCCGGTTAGCATAGGAATAAAATTGATGTTTGCAATAATACTTACAGGAGTAATTTCAACTGAATAGGAGAACAACTAACCAGGAAATAACCTCATTAACTAACTTCATTATTCTACAAAGAGTTGGACTCTAGTTTGATACACACTTTCATCCCCCCTCAAGCTGGAGGTTGGGATTAACACAACTCCAAGCTTGCAACGAAGAAACTGATATTGTTGCTTAGTTAAAGCCTTTGCGAAAATGTCAGCTACTTGATTCAAAGACGGAACATATCGAGTGACCATGGCACCTTGGGTAACCTTCTCTCGAACAAAATGGTAATCTAACTCAATATGCTGTCTTTGAGTATGAAGAATTGGATGCTGCTTCTTCTTCGATGCCCAAGAGATACAGTTTGAGCCCAAGAATACACATAATCCACTTGTTGATCTACGAGTAAGAACACATCCTGCCCAATCCGCGCCAGAAAAACCAATGACTTTCAGTGTGGATCTGGATGTAATACGCAGTCCATAATTAATTGTCCCAACTAGATAATAGAGTATTCTCTTCACTCTTTGACAATGGATTGTTGTTGGCGCTTGCATGAACTGACAAACCTCATTAACCGCATGAGTGAGAACTGGCCTCGTCAAAGTCAAGTACTGTAAAGCTCCAACAATACTCCTATAATCATATGGATCAACCGGTGATGAGCCTGCAGCTGAATGGAAATCATTCTTCTGTGAGAGTGGTGTATGAAGGGCTCGAGCACACAACATCATGGTCTTTTGAAGTACTTCTTTTGCATATTTTGTCTGAGTTAGATAAAGATCATTTGTGTATGGTATTACTTCAGTCCCTAGGAAGAAATAGAGAGTTCCCATATCTTTTAAAGCAAACTGATTACTTATCTGGGAAACAAGTGAGTTTAGGAGGTTAGGATTATCCCCTGTAGCAACTATATCATCAACATATAGTACTAGAATCACTATACTAGTGTTGTTGCGAAGAACACAGAGGGAGAGTCATCATGACTTCCTTTAAAACCCAAATGAAGAAGAGCTTCACCCAAATGAAGAAGAGCTTATTTTAAACCATAAATAGCGCGTTGTAGCAAACAAACATGGTTAGGAGCAGTATATCCTTGAAACCCGATGGTGGTTCCATATACACCGTCTCTTTGAGTCGTCCATGGAGGAAAGTATTTTTCACTTCAAGTTGTCGAAGAGGCCACTTATGAACTGTTGCTAATGTTAAAACAGTCTGTATGGTAGTTACTTTAACCACATGACTGAATACTACAACAACAACAACCCAGTATAATCCCACTAATGGGGTGTGGGGAGTGTAGTGTGTACGCATAATTACCCCTACTTTGGGATAAATAGGCTGTTTCCGATAGACATTCGGCTCCCTCCCTCCAAGAACTCCACCTTACTCTTGGGGTGACTCTAACTCAGAATCTGTTAGTTGGAAGTGTAGGGTGCTCACCACAGGACTAAATGTATCTTCAAAATCTAGACCTTCAATTTGATTGTACCCCTTTTGCAACCAAACGAGCTTTAAACCTGTCAATCGATCCGTCTTCCTTTAACTTGGGTTTAAACACCCACCTTGAGCCAACTAAATTCATGTGCGGATTGCGAGGCACAAGTTTGCAGGGTTCATTTTGATGAAGAGCCTGCATTTCGTCTTCCATTTCCTTAAACCAGTGAGGTTGAGAGAGAGCCTCCTTGATGTTCCTGGGTTCACTCATATCACTTGAGGTGTTAGCCATTAAGGTTAGGAACTCCGGTAGTTGTGACATACCTATGGATTTATTCCTAAGTGATCATGTGATGAGTATTGCCCTGCGAAGTTGAAGCCACTGAATCATCGTGATATCTAGTGAAATCCACGTACAAATCGATACCGGGATGTCTGATTTGCAGGAGCTACTGGGTACTATTGAGGATGAAGTTTGTGCTGAAGAGGATGACTGCTGAAGAGAGTGATCGTTGGTTGCTGATAGGAGAACGGTGTCACGACCCAAAATTCACTAAAGGTCATGATGGCGCCTAACACCGCCGTCAGGCAAACCAACATTAAATGATTAACTTTTTTTTTGGCATTCCTCATTGACGTCGGCGCCGCATGAGCATGGCCAAGCCAAAGGGCACGGCCAAGTCCAAGACGAGCACGACCATCATGATTAACTTAATTACTCATTTTAGTACTTTTGAAATCATAATTTTCATTAATTAAATAGTAAGAAATAGAATTCACAGGGTAAATGATAAAATTTTTTGCAACTTCAATAATAAACAGCCCATAAGCACTCCAAAATCCGGTGTCAAAAGTGAATGAGCATCAACTAGGAAATATAATAAAATACAATATCTGTCTGGAATACAACTTAGACAGGAGAACATAAATAACTCTGATGGAGACTCTGCAGGCTGCGGATCGCAACATGAAATGCAGCTTAGGATAAGTCCCCGCAACATCTGCGCCTCTGCGCCCAAAAGACACTACAAGAAAATGGGCTTTTAGTGGCGACAAAATTTGCCACAGAAAGTTTCGCCGCAGAATACCTTTCGTGGCGACCAAGTGGTCGTTGACTATACTAAGTGGCAGATACTTATTTTGGTAGCGACTTATAGTGGTCGCCACAAAAGGTCCACCTTTCGTAGCGACATTTGTCGTCACAAAACTTATTTTGGACTGCCACTAGAATTCACTTTAGAAAATCCGTCGCCACTAAATACTAGTCTTTGGTGGTGACTCATATTGCCTGACTCATATTGCCACAGATCATTGGCGGCGACTATGGGTGCAACCAAAGCCTAACTTTGGTGGCTACTTTTGTTGCTACTAAAAATTGCATTTTAGTGACAACTTGGCATTGCCACCAAATCTCCATTTTTTGTGGCATCAAAATGCCGCTACTAATTATATTTTCTTTTAGTTAAAGTAGGTTATAATCGCAAAAGCTCTTATTTTTCGTCACAACACAAGTTTTCCATAAAAGAAAATATAAGTTTACAAATATTGGTACAACCCGATAACAATTCTCAAAATAGAATTGTAGTCTTTTTAATGTTAAAAAGTTTACTCAACCAAAAGTAGTCAATATATATACATTGCCATTTCACGACACAAACCAAAAAGGGATAGTCTTCAAGACATACTCCAATGTCTTCTACGATAAACAAAAAGACCATAAAAATATTTTCAAACTACTCCTTGAGCAACTTTACTTCCTCGTTCTTGGAGTATCTTGTCCTTGCTATTAAAAAATAAAGCTGAACATCATTAATATATGCATATGTACAAAAAAGACTGTAAGTTAAGAGAAAATTAGCCGAAAAGTGCGAGAAGAAGTAAAGCAAAGAAAGGTATTTTTGGAAAATTTTTAAAACCCCACAAGCAATAACCTTTTAAAGTTTTACAAGCAATAACTTTTTAAAGCATGGAAACATCAACCGTGCGGTCACAATATATATATATATATATATATATATATATGGTAAGGATGCTTAGTCCAAATTATTATAAAATATTTCAATCAGTGTGAGATGCAATTGATACTTTGTGAAATTTAGTTATCAAAACCAAAAGTAATAATAATAAATCTGAATATAGTGTACGAATTGAATTGAACGCACGGAGTCGTATTACATAATCTATGTCCAAATTGTTGAAAGTAACACGACAACGTAATATTTGACTAAGAACCTACTGAAACCATCTATAATGCACAATCAATCACCAGTCAATAAAATAACAGAATTGAATTCTATGCAGTCAGCCACCTAACAATGATTTATTCATTTCCTTGATATGGTGAGTAAACACACACTTCAAATGATCACCAAAAAACTACTTCTGCATTGAGCAGAGAGAGACATGTACTAGACACCAAAATGACCAGAGATAAATTTGAGAATTTCTTAGTAATAATTAGTTTGTCCCCAGAGCGTCTAGATTGGTTTTGTCAGCAGATTTAGCACTCAGCAAAGCAAAGGGGGGTTGTTTTCTTGAATGTGAAAGGAGAGGGTGGGGACAGTAGAGTCCCCAGGTATTTGCTTTTCAATTTAGACATTGTGTTAAGTTTAGTTTCAAAAAAATGAATACATGTAAAATGAAAAATCAGTATATACTCTATCACTTTTTAGGTAAAGGTATGTTTCTTTCTCTAGAGTAGCTTTATAGTAGTATTATTGTCCATGTCTTAGTAAATGCAACAAAATGACAAGAACAATTGTTATGTCCAATCTCCACTGATATGGAAAACACAATATTACAGAATGATAAGGTCAGTTGAAACAAGTATTAGACTTTCTTTAGTGGCTTGGATATGAAAGGTCTTTCTTTTTAGTTAGATTTCTACCTATTATACTCTCAATAGATTTAACGATAAAAAAGAATTTCTATACTATTAGTGAAATTTAATCTATTACATAATGTAACAATTATCTACAACTGTGTTTAACAATAGAGCAACAATGTATGGATAAATAAGACGAGAAAAATATTGGACCGGACCTTCCCTGTATCCCGCGCATAGTAGGAGCTTAGTGCACTGAGCTGCCCGTTTTACAGGGCATTAGTTGAACATTGGAAATTAAGAAATGATAAGTTAAACTAGTAGAAATGGAGAACCATGTCATATACTCCCAAATCTAAAAGAGCAGAGTCTAAACATTCTAACTAGTACTTTTAACTGGAGTAGTCAACTTATTCTTACTAACTCTTGATATTTAAATTTTAATAAGAAAAGCTAATAGTGGAATGGACTTCGTAGAAATTCTTATATATGCTTATGTTTTCAAGGACAACTCATTCAGTTTTAATAAATATAGAGTAAAACTGATTTCAAGAGAAAACCCTATATAAGCTTATGATTTATAAATATACACTAAACTGATTTCAAGAGAAATCCCTACCTGTTGCATTCTGATCAGACATGCATCCATCTTTTCTTTAAACTTTTTGTCAACTTATAAATCTATCCGTGCACGCTCAGCAGCCATTTATTCTTCTAGCTTACTTTGCAACTCAGCAACCATTTCTTCTTCTAGCTTGCTTTTCAACTCGGCAGCCATTTGCTCACGTTCTTTTTGTAATTTTCTATCCATTTCCTCTTGCATCTCTTGACGCATTCTTTCCATTTGAGAAGACATACTAGCCTCTAAGTCTACCTGCTACAAACTGTTTTTTTTTTGTAGGCTTCTTTCTATACCCTTTTTCACGAATATAGCCAGTTCGTTCGCCAAGTACAGTGGCTAAAATCTCATCTGCACTCATTAGCTGCTCATTTTCTTCACATTGTCACAATTTCCTTGAGTTGGCCCTACAATTATGTATGAATTTATAGTATAAAATAGGAAGAAGATAATAAAATAACAAGATAATGATGCTAAGAAATTACATGAATTTGTTGCGACTGTGGATCAGACCACACAATTTCTCCTTTGTCATCCTTACGAGTATGTTGGAGCTCACAAACTCGATCTGGTATTTCTTTGTTTCTACTAACAGGATCTCTCTAAAATATTTTTCAGTAGAGAAAATATTTATAAGCACATAATATGTTATAAATTAATGACGAATAATTTTATACTAATTGTGGTAAATGCATTTACTGTGGATTCCTCCACTTCGGCAAATGATTTTGAGCCACAAGAGTGCTTAGTTATCTGTTTTCCCCGATTAAGTTTGTTCCTCTCACTTGCAACCTAGAAATTAAATAAATACATAAGAACCAATAATTAAATAATGATTTGTCAAGACTTTTATTACAACGTTACCTTGAATTTTGGACTCCCAAAAAGTTATACAAGAAACACCCAATCCTCAGGTGTAGCAGCATTCGGCCTATGACACAGTCTCTCTTTATCAGTAGTATAGAGATTGTATTCTTTATGCAATCAAGTCTTCCATGCTCTAAAAAGCCTTCGCATAGTGTCAACAACAAGAGCTTGCAAAACATGTTCTTGCATACCAATAGCTTCAAATTTATCCTAAAACAAATATGTAAAGCTATTGAAAGTAAATAAAATATATGATATAAAGTCAATGTGATATTGAAAGTAAATTATTACCTTAACTTTCAACCACATCGCTTCTCCATGTTTTACAATTATTTCTTTCCAGTCACCATCTCTGAATGAGACAGTGCTCCGCATAATCAAGCCACAGTAGTTTACAATATCCCCATTCCCTGGACCTACAGCTCTCACAGTGTCATCCGGAATGATGATGGAAATTTTACTACCATACTTAGTTTTTATATCCACATGTAGAGATTTGTATCTCCCTCTTCCTTTCTTATTATCTGTGTTTTTACAAAGATTACCTTCACAAGAATAAGAAAATTTCTATCATACTCATTTAATAAGTAGATTTATTCTATATGACTTTAATTGTTCATGGTTAGATCATATAGAATGATTTTATAATGGTTCAAAATTTGATGGGTAAAATAACTTTTCTAAACCCGATAAATTACGCATGTGTTCTTTTATCACATCTTCAGATTGCTTAAGAAATAGAACTTTCAAAAAATACCAACTGAAATACATGATTCCGATTCATACTAACCTGCACCACTATTTTCAGTCTCTGGAGTAGGATGCGCACTTTCTACAAAAGCCCTTGATGATAATGAGTCCATAGATTGTACTTGATGAGGGTTACTTATTTTCCCATATATGGAGATAGTTGTGTTTGTGGATTAGGCCTAAAGGATGACGTCGCACTAGAGTTGTCATGTAGTACTTCTACATTGCCGCATCCACGACCCTTTCCACCTCGCCTACCTTTATCTCGTCCAATTTCTGTCATTTCCTGCAGCATTACATAAAAATATAAATAAAGATTTACATTTTAGAATTCTGTCAACTTTAACTCGTTAGAATCCGCTTAATCACCATAGAAACTTTTGTCTTCTCTACAGTATTTATATCATATCCTCTCAATTCTAAACTAAAATCAAATCAGGAATCAAGTTACAACAAACCAAGCAGGACGCTATCTTTCAATGACCTTGAACCAAAGGACAAACCTTTAATAGGAATAGAAGATAAAGTGTCAGGATAGTTGCAATGCAAGATAGAAAAGAATATCAAAGGTTTCATATGCACTTATTTAAAATAAAATTGAGTATGCTTTAAAGGAATATGAAACCCATTCAAAAACTCATATTAATGGCAAAATAACATAGACTAGAAAGGCATAAGAAGCCTTGCTTAAAAAAGCACAAAAAAGTTACAGATAGGAAGTTATTTCTTTGATCAGTCCATATCACTATCCTCTCCTTCATTATCATCAAATATCTCTTCTTCGCTTTCTTCATCTTCGGTCATATCTATATTATTATTATTAATGAAACCATCTTCATTATGCCCACTTGTCCCAGCTTGTTCTATTGCATGATCATAATTAATGATGTGAGGTTCAACATCATCCCTGTGTAAAGACACTAAAATATCATTTTCTTCATCACCATTACGCCCCATATTAAATTTAACTTCCTTTTGTTGGTAAGCTTCTCCATTCTGTAATGCTTCATCTTCAACATTTATGCAATTATTATCCTCTTCAGGCATATTAAAAAGGTCGCAAGAACTTGTCTTTAAAACAACAAGCCAATCTTTATCAACCATGTCGTTGACATAGAAGACTTGTTCAGACTGAGATGCCAACACAAATGGCTCATTTGTATTCAAGACACATCTAGTATTCACACTTGTGAAACCATACTTGTCAATTTTATATCCTTTTCCTAAGTGAGCCACATCCCACCAATGACACCTGAAGAGGTAAACTTTTCTATTTTTCAGATACGACAACTCGTAAATGTCCTCTAATACACCATAGTATTCCTCTTAGAGTCTGAATCATCTCCTCTCACAAGAACTCCATTGTTCTACGTTTTTCTTCTTGATTCAAGATCTTATGTTTGGAATTTAAATCCATTCACCATCAATGTAGAATATCGATGCACCACTGGTCCAGGACCGATTGCTAAGCTTATGAGCTCATTATTAGCATTTCCTTGTGCAGCTAATTGCAAGATCTACAAATTAAGACAAATAACTCCATATTAACCAATAATATAATAGGATAATCAAAAAGTATTCAAAATGAGATTTGATTTAACACTTACATGTGCACGAAACCAAACAGGAAAGTCATTGATATTCCTTTCATCTCTTCTTGAACTTTGTCTTTCAATCTCTTTTGTATGTTCCCTGCATTTTAGATAGACTTAGTTAAGAGAATGAATGAATTATTCAAATCTAAAATCAAATCCGAAACTATCTCAGAATTGACTAAAAAATAGAAACTTACTCCATGAATGGCCAAACCTCTTCACAATTTTGAAGACCATACATGCATGCTTGTTTAAACTCATCATGAGATAGCGTGATGGTTTTTGAACCACCTTTGTTTTGTCCACTATTTTTAAAGATGGACATTTCAGCATTTGACACGGATTCATCACCATTCCTAGTCGGTCTATTAAACTTGGTTGAGATATTCTTTAAGTATCATGAGCAAAATGTGAGGCTTTCTTCTGCCAAATAACCTTCTACAAATGAACCTTCTGAACAATTTTCGTTTTGAACATATGTGTTAAGTGTTCCAATATACCTGTATGCAAATGATTAGTTAATATAATTAATGTATCATTCTAAAACCTTTTTATTGAAATTTATATTAAAAATATATTACCTCTCGAAAGGTTACATCCATCGAGTTTAAACTGGTCCACCAAGCTTTGCCTCTCTTGCCAAGTGAATTGGAAAATAAACCATTATATCAAAGTACGTCGGAGGAAAAACAATTTGAAGTTTGCATAATATGATAGGAATTCCAGCCTCTAGGATATCAAGTTCTTCAATTGTCAAGAACTTAGAACATAGATTCTTGAAAAAATTTCCTAATGCTATAATTGGTTCACACACTTCTTTAGGCAACAAGCCACGTATAGCGACGATGACCCATATGACACAACTTATTACGTAAAGAAACCGATTGTGTATCTTTATGGCAACAAGGACATTCAAGTTTATCTTTGGTTGACCATCCTGAAAGGTTCCCATATGCAGGAAAATTATTAATCGTCCACATGATAGCCACACGCATCATAAAATTAGTTTTTGAGTATGCATCATAAGTCTCCACCGCCTCCCATAATTATTTTAACTCTTCAATCATTGGTTGCAAGTATACATCTATATCATTGCCTGGAGACTTAGGACCTGAAATAAGAAGTGTCATCATGAAATATGGATCCTTCATGCAATCCCATGGTGGTAAATTGTATGGAACTAATATGACTGGCCAATTGCTGTGACTAGTACTCATGTTCGCATATGGCTAGAAGCCGTCACTTGCTAAATCTAATCGAACATTTCTTTATTCAGCTGAAAAGGTTGGATGGAGCTCATCAAAAGATTTCCAGGCCATGCCATCAGATGGATGTCGCAATACACCATCATCAATATTTTGCTCCTTGTGCCACCTCATCTTTTTTGATGTCTCTCTTGTCATGTACAATCTCTGTAGTCTTGGTTTGATTAAAAAATGTCGCAAGACTTTATGAGCTACTTTCTTGTCTCCAGTATCTTTTGACTTCCATCTAGACTTACTGCACTTAGGACATAATTTGTCATTGGCATACTCTCCAATATAAGATACAATCATTCTCACATGCATTTATTTTGGTATAACCCAAGCCTAAGTCTTGAAGTATCTTCTTCGCTTCATAAAAAGAATCTACTACAAATGACCTCTCTGGAAGAACTTCTTTAAAGAATCTCAACAATGCATCCATCGATTTGTTGCTCCAATGATTAAGGCTCTTCAAGTGAAGTAGTCTAACTACAAAAGACAACTTTGACACTGTTTTACAGCCAAAATAAAGTTCTTTCTCAGAATCTTCCAACAATTTGTAGAAATTTTTCGCATGCACATTTGGCTCTTCATTTTCCTCTTGATAATTATTCATATTCTCCATATTTGTAGCTCCACAAGCATCATGAATCATTTCTGGAATATCATCTGTTTCAACAGTATCATCATCTACTTCGACATTGCATGCATCATTAGAATTTTCAACTCTTACTAATACTTCTCCATGCAAGTCCCACACTTTATAACTGTACCAAAAACCTTTCCCCACCAAGTCTCTTCTTACTTGGATTCTTGTCTTGAATGTAGTATTTCTACACCCTTTATAAGGACACCGAAATACAGAGCTCACATTTGGTTGACTATATGCCCAATCAAGAAAGTCATCTATTCCTTTAATATACCTTTTGTCACATCTATCCCTAATATTCAATCAACGTTTATCCATATCTTTTCTATAAAAGGAAATGCAATCAATTAACCAATTAAAGGGAATCAATAATCAAAGCAAACTAATTATAAGCAAGTGTTGAACTCAATGATTCTACACTAGTAGATATCAATAATGGAAACACAAGCTATATAAATAAGGTTTGAACTGAATGATTCTGCACACGTACACACACTAGGATATAAGACATCAATTTTTTTAATAATAATAAAAATACATTAAATATGCTAAAACATAATTAAATACCATAAAATGATCTTATAGAAGACAAGTCCCAAAAGAAATCAATTCAATTGTCATGTAAGGTTAGACAAAGTTTATTTTTCCCTTCTCAAAAAGTGAAGAACCTCTTGTCTAATTTTAAATGTCATGAATGAACTCTCATTAAGACTCATAGTTCAGAAGACGATTTAATATAGAATTCATTAAATTAACACATGTAATCATTTTGTATTATCGGTAAAACTAAAATAGATTAGTTAATGGAATTTCAATGGAGACAAACACTCATACTGAAAAAAAAGAACATATATTTTAAAATGTAGTAAATGAAACTAATAGTTTAGTTAATGGTTTTTTATTGTTTATTAAATAGTTTCTCTTCTAATAATATTCAGAAATATATATTATAAAATCAAAGGAATGAAATCATACAATACCTTCAAGTGAAAAACTCACATAAAGTCCTCAATCACCCACAAATCCCACTTTTCTCTATCCCAAAAATACTCCTCTATTAGAAAGATTACACACCAAATAATCCCAACAACGTTTAATGAAAAAATAAGGATAAAGTATCTGATATTACAGATTGTACACCGGACAAATCCAGATAAAAATAGAGGTTGGCTGATTTATATGAGTATCGTTTCTTCAACAATAAAGTTGAACACAAGCAAGAAATAATTTCTAAACTGATTGAGAAGAAATAGCTTACTGATGTTCTTTGGTAAAATCTCAGGAAATCAAAGAAACAATACACCTTCTTTGGGTTCTTCAGCGCAACAACATAAAAATCGCCATTTGGGTGAGAATGGTCACTTGGATTTGTCGATATTGTGTTCTGGCTTAGGGCTATTTTGAAGAGAGAATTTCCATTTGGATTTTGAGATTAGAAATTGATCTCTTGAGCAGATGTCTACCCTTTTGAGTTAGGGCTACTTTTGAGTCCTTTTTTAGCATGAGAGATTTTTGAGAATTGAGAGAAGATTCTTTTAATTTTAAGAAGTAGAATAAATAACTTTATATGAAGTATTTGTATTTTAATTTATCCTTAAAACTTTAAAATAAAAAAAATAGTGGCGATCAAATTGCCATAAAAGTCAACGAGCTAACTTTTTGGAGCCAAATCTTTTCCTTTAGCGGGAAAGTAAAATTTTGCCATGTAGCTAAAAATATTTATTGCGACTAGGTAAAGTTTTCACTATAGTGTCTTTTCCGTGGCGACCTATTATAATCGCCACAAATAAATTTACCTTTCTATTGCGATTTGCTAGAGTCGCCACTAAATCCCTAACCTTTGTGGCGATTAGTAGAGTCGCCACTGATACCTGCCACTAAAAATTCGTTTTCTTGTAGTGAGACCACCAGACATATATGTACTTGCACAAAAATGTGCAGCAAGTGTAGCATGAGTATGTAAATCAACACGTACCCAGTAAGTAGCTAGCCTAACCCCAGAGAAGTAGTGACGAGGGGTAGACATCGATACATACTAGTGGTCCAATAGGACAAATACAACAAGAGGTAAACATATATGGGGCAGAGTAAATAAACGAAATAAATAAGTATAAATACTTGGCACAATCCTCCTCTCAACAGTAGACTCAAACTCTCGATTTAGTAGTTACCTCCTCAACCGGAGTATATATATATATATAATGGACCTCACCAGATAGGTCGTCATAATTCGAATCAAGAAATCTCCTAGATACACTGGCTCCTGACAATTAATACTCACGATTCCATAGGAATATTTTATAGAAATACCGAGGCGTACGGCCCAATCCCATCATAACCTGGTATGTAACTATAGATACATTTATTACATTGCCGACGTGAACGGTCCGCTCCCACAAGAGTGTGGTACATAATCCTGCCGAGGAGAACGACCCGATCTCATAAAGGTGTGCGCACTACCGAGGATCGAACGACACGAACCATAGATGTATCTATTACACTGCCGAGGCGAACGACTCGATCCTATTAGAATAAGAAGTTATGACGGGCCCTTGACCCCACTCATGAATAACATGTGAGTTATGAACTTTAATGAAACTTTTCTATGAAGACGTACAACGCGAGGGAAATTCTCAAGGAGAGTATAATTATTCCACGGCTAATCATGAAGCCCGTCAAATCTCTATAATGGCAAGTCTATCACTCTACGCTAGTCTAGTCTCCAGTCGTAATGCGAAATAAAGGAATTAAACGAGCAAAGATAACCCCTATAATACAAGTATAGCATAGCGTGAACCTAAGTCTACCCGGACAATAACATAAATCTAGCTATGTACGGACTCTCATCACCTCATACGTACGTAGCCCCCGCAACAAGTAACACATATCAAATACATCACCTAAGGGTAGCTTTCCCCTCACAGACTTAGACAGGAGACTTACCTCGCTCCAAAGTTCCATAACCGGCTCCAAAGCCTCTCTAATACCTCAAACGATGCCCGTTGCTCCAAAACAAGTCAAACAATGTGCAAACCAATAAAAATATACTTCAAAACTCGTAATAAATCATTTTAAGCAAATTTCCAACTCCGCTCGAAATGTCGATAAATGAAACCCTCGGGCCTACATGCCCGGATTTTGAAAATATCCGAAGATAAATATTATCCATAACATTACGAACTCAAATATATAATTTATTCTAAATTCCATGTCCAACTTCGTGGTAAAAATTCAAAAATACTAATTTTTAGGTTTCTTTCAAAATCACACAATCTCTACCAATTTCCATGCTTGAATCCATATACAAATCATGTATTTAAATCTCAAATCGGTGGAGATAACTTACCTTGCTATTGATGATAAAAACCTCCACTTGAACCTCTTGATGAATCGCCCAAAACCAAGAGAGAATGAAATAAATGGGCCAAATCCCATTCTTAAAAGAGCACATTGCCCAACGACCTCTCACACCTGCGGTCACTTGACCACTTTTGAGGTCCTGCAGGCGCGGACGAAATACTGCTTATGCGGTCCTCCTTCAGGCCCTCAACTCCGCATCTGTGGCCCCATCCGTGATTTTATGCCTTCACTTCTGCGGCTCCACGTGCGCAGGTGCGGTCCCGCTTCTGCAAAACTCGACCGCATCTACGGTGCCAGCCTTCCCCCAGCCAGAACCGTTTCTGCGACCCTCCTGGCCACTTTTGCGGCACCGCACCTGCGGCCTAAACCTCGCAGGTGCGGTTACACCAGAAGGCAGCTACTTCAGCACTTTGTCCAAGTCTAAATTCGATCCGTAGATCATCCGAAATCCACCCGAGGCCCTCGGGACCTTAACCAAATATACCAACACGTCCCAAAATACGATACGAAGTTAGTCGAAGCCTCAAACTACGTCAACAACAACAACAACAACAACAACCCAGTATAATCCCACTAGTGGGGTCTGGGGAGGGTAGTGTGTACGCAGACCTTACCCCTACCCTCGGGTAGAGAGGCTGTTTCCAAATGACCCTCGGCATCCTTCCCTCCAAGAACTCCCCACCTTGCTCTTGGGGTGACTCGAACTCACAACCTCTTGGTTGGAAGTGGAGGGTGCTTACCATCGGAGCAACCCACCTTGCGCATCGATTCAAGCTTGAATCCATATACAAATCATGTATTTAAATCTCAAATCGGTGGAGATAACTTACCTTGCTATTGATGATAAAAACCTCCACTTGAACCTCTTGATGAATCGCCCAAAACCAAGAGAGAATGAAATAAATGGGCCAAATCCCATTCTTAAAAGAGCACATTGCCCAACGACCTCTCACACCTGCGGTCACTTGACCACTTTTGAGGTCCTGCAGGCGCGGACGAAATACTGCTTATGCGGTCCTCCTTCAGGCCCTCAACTCCGCATCTGTGGCCCCATCCGTGATTTTATGCCTTCACTTCTGCGGCTCCACGTGCGCAGGTGCGGTCCCGCTTCTGCAAAACTCGACCGCATCTACGGTGCCAGCCTTCCCCCAGCCAGAACCGTTTCTGCGACCCTCCTGGCCACTTTTGCGGCACCGCACCTGCGGCCTAAACCTCGCAGGTGCGGTTACACCAGAAGGCAGCTACTTCAGCACTTTGTCCAAGTCTAAATTCGATCCGTAGATCATCCGAAATCCACCCGAGGCCCTCGGGACCTTAACCAAATATACCAACACGTCCCAAAATACGATACGAAGTTAGTCGAAGCCTCAAACTACGTCAACAACAACAACAACAACAACAACCCAGTATAATCCCACTAGTGGGGTCTGGGGAGGGTAGTGTGTACGCAGACCTTACCCCTACCCTCGGGTAGAGAGGCTGTTTCCAAATGACCCTCGGCATCCTTCCCTCCAAGAACTCCCCACCTTGCTCTTGGGGTGACTCGAACTCACAACCTCTTGGTTGGAAGTGGAGGGTGCTTACCATCGGAGCAACCCACCTTGCGCATCGATTCAAGCTTGAATCCATATACAAATCATGTATTTAAATCTCAAATCGGTGGAGATAACTTACCTTGCTATTGATGATAAAAACCTCCACTTGAACCTCTTGATGAATCGCCCAAAACCAAGAGAGAATGAAATAAATGGGCCAAATCCCATTCTTAAAAGAGCACATTGCCCAACGACCTCTCACACCTGCGGTCACTTGACCACTTTTGAGGTCCTGCAGGCGCGGACGAAATACTGCTTATGCGGTCCTCCTTCAGGCCCTCAAACCACGTCCCAAATATACCAACCCTCGGGACCTTAACCAAATATACCAACACGTCCCAAAATACGATACGAAGTTAGTCGAAGCCTCAAACCACGTCAAACAACATCAAAACTATAAATTGCGCATCGATTCAAGCATAATGAACTATTGAACTTCTAACTCCATATCCGATGCCGAAACCTATCAAATCACGTCCGATTGACCTCAAATTTTGCAGACAAGTCACATTCGACATTACGGACCTACTCCAACTTCCGAAATCGAAATCCGGACCCGATATCAAAAGGTCCACTCCCGGTCAAACTTCCCCAAAAAAATATCAAACTTCCAACTTTGGGCAAAAGACCCTGAAATGACCCACGGACCTCCAAATCCACATCCGAACGCACTCCTAAGACCAGTATCACCACGCGGAGCTATTCTAGGCTCGGAATCCCAAAAGGACATCGATAACATTAAAATATGCTTCAACCCAAATTTATGAAATTTGTTCAAAATGCCAACTTCCACGATAAGTGCCATAACGCTTTCGGGTCATTCCAAACCCAATCCGGACATATGCTCAAATCCAAAATCACCATATGAACCTGTTGGAACTTTTAAATTTCGATTTTGAGGTCGTTTACTCAAAAGTCAAACCTTAGGTGATTCTTCCAACTTAAAGCTCCCAAAATTAGAGATTTCTTTCCAAATCAACTCCGAACTTCCCGAAAATCCAATTCCGACCATACGTACGAGTCATAATAAATTATGTGGAGCTACTCAAGGCCTTAAACCGCCGAAAGACGTGCTAGAGCTCAAAATGACCGGTCAATTCGTTACATTCTCTCCCACTTAAGCATACGTTCATCCTCGAATGTGCTAAAAACTGCTCTGAAGTTGTCCAAAATAAGTTTTTAACACCTCGTGCACCTACCCGTGCCACCACAACCCAGTTGAGCACATTAGCTTGAGCCAGACTGAAGATCCATGCTGCTACCTTAGCTAACAAGCTTTAGAACCAAATTCTAACATTCTAAATTCTCCACGATACCAGATCCTAACACACGAACATTGTATCCTTTATCAGACACTGAACTCAACGTGACCATGCTCCTCCGCTGAAATCACACCATGCACCACATAACTCATTTACTCGAGGCAATCTCCCCCGAGCACAAGAGCTGAAATTTCCACTGACCCGAAGCCCGTAGTATAACTCATAACATATATAATCCTTGTTTCAACTCTCGCAATACTGTCACGACGGAAGAGATGTGTAGAAACTCATAACCACCTACCGAATCAACAAATTATAGAGTTTATCCTTCTAATAAGGACCATTACCTTATTTTGAACTGAACAATGATATTTGCTCTTTAATATACCTTCTATAAATCCGATTGCACTGATTTCATGTCCAAAAATCCCATGTCCCCCAGTACAAGCTGCTTGGCAATAAGCCACCTCAAACATTGACCAAGATCTCATATAATGCCACAAGGCGCCGACAATCTACAAAGTCGAATGTGATACCTATGGAAAACGAACTCTGAAAAGAACTACTCAACCCACATAACTAATTAAATAGCCGAAAGGATGTTATGAACCTTCTTTAGAAAATGACAAACAAAACACACAAGAATAGATATAGGGGAACTGTACTCAATATCACACTGTTGTGGCGTTCAACCCGATCCACACATGATACCATTGCGGCGTGCAACCCGATCCAACCATAATACCCGTCGCATCGTGCCACCCGATCCAAACAGCATACCCGCGGTGGTGTGACACCTGATCCACACATAATAATCTATAATGAAATACCTATCGAGCCAGAATGCTCACACCTACGAAATACCTGAATGTCGACCACAAGCACGCAGGTGTATAATACCATCCCTGGGGAGACAGATAGCGCCATACGCTACAAAACTCAAGCACGACTAAGGTGCCATAAATGACCTGCATCTCGAGAGCCATCCTGCTCATGTAACACCGCAAGATACACAGGACCACAACACATGTGCGAATAATCAAGCCATCTCACAACCCACATGGCACCATAGAGTGTTACATGGAATAGCTGACGACGGGAATAACATCCAACACTCGAAGACTCCTCCATACGCAACGCTATGCTGAACGAGCACACCCGGCCTGATATAGAGCACACATTCACATTTAGATCCATCCACGGACCTCAAGCCGATTCAGATCGTACCAAACTGGGCTAATAACCACCCAAGGATCCACAACAACCCTATTCGTGACACATAAGAGTATCCATCCAATCTGGAACAAACTTCCACAGTTCATAACCAAATGAATATAGCAACTTCCAGCCTAAACTCTCACATTAACGATAGTACCATAATCTCCATACTCGGTTCAAATCTTTAATCAATCAAGTAACTACATGTCACACTTACACAATCTTCCCGTGGGATACGCCCCCACGACCTTCTGCACCAGGTAGCAAAGTCTGTATATCCATACCACCGGCCATACTAGTGTTGTAAAGCAAATCGAGAACTAGCAAATCAGTACACAAATCCTCTTACACAGGACACCGTTCTCAAGTGACACTAAAGAAAATACCAGCTTACCCTAAACATCTGAATTCTTTCCTGCTCATCCAAGCTCGTGACATTTTTGTCAACACCGAACCGCAACTTTGATCTTTAACTTCCAATTCCCATGTTGTTCACTGAACCTAACCCGCCACTACGTGAGAGTACATTAATTTCACCATGACTCCTGAACCACTAATAGAATAAACTCTTCATCATATAGAAATTTTTCATATAACGCATTTCAAGAGAACCATTGCATCACACGACTGAATTCCCATAACCATAGAAAATACAAACCTCAAGTTGTGGTCTAAATCACCATAACTCTTCTGGGATCCATCTATACATAACAGACCATAATAATCGAATGCCTCCAATTAATGCAAATTACGGCGGCCGTCAAGCCTCGCACGTACCGCCACAAATCACCGGTATAACTTAACACGCTGAAGGAACTAATCATTGCCACCACCATGCCGATTCAACCATTGCTAACCGAACAAACTTCTTCTAATTTACTCTAGACTTGCCCTCTCCATTCACACGACTAGAATCGTTGTTGAGTGTCACCCACTCTGACCTGGTCCCGAATATAATCAAACTCTAGTGTGTTGCTAGCATGTGAACACCCTATCAGGGAAGCATAAACTCTGAGTCTTCCCAAACCCTGAAAATGAATAGCGATTCGACCAAATGCAGCACATATTCCTCAAATCCTTTGCTCGAATTACCACTAATGTTTTCTTTCCTTAGTCATAATAACCCACCAAATTCTCGCAATCCCATATTAAACTTTGCATAAACATTCTGAACCATTAGACACAACCGTATATTCGACCTCCTACTGGGTAGTAGGTAGAACTCTTTGTAGAAACTTCATCGAAATCATGCAACCGTTGACCTGCTCACATGAGATAACCCACCCATGGAATTTCATACCGACATCTTCCCACATCGCTGCACGGGGTACAACTACCATGAAATCAATAACCCTCTTGAGCCCATGCTCACCCACGAGCTGTACAAATATCTTCACACCCCCATTGACATCAACTAAAGATCTGACAATACATTCCAAACTCGAAGTCATGTTATATCCAAATAAAATCTGTGGACCTAGTCCCTGCCCACCATGATTCTCAAATTGCTCTAAGCTTTCCTCAAGGCATGTGGCTATCCTACCACAGAACCCATATGCTACTCTGCCACTCTCCCACTTTGGTTAAACCCTCTTCTTTAAGCAACTTGTGGACTTTCGCTTTTCATACTTGACCTGCTAGTAATTCGACCACCGCGAGACACCTTCCGCCCTGTCTTTCCTCATCTTTTGTTGCCCAAATACTGCCTCAAAGCAAAATCCATCACTGTAGCACCTGACCTAATAAATTGATACCAACTCTAAGCCTCATCGAAGATCATCATTCCGGAGCCATCAGTATAAGAAATGCCGATTCGATCCTAAAGCCAACATATACCTGCCATATCTGACAATCGCTTCTTAGGTATTATTTCACAACATCCTGCCCCGAAGGCAATTCAAAGGACAAGCACTCTACCATTGCACTAACACTTTGCGATAACACGTCTGAACATCATAGCAATCTGCACGCAGCCTCGAAACCATTGAAAACACAGCTATTGAGCCGAAATGACAGAACATCCTCCCGCAAGAAGACAATAATGACTTGCTCGAATGCGAAGGAAGAAACATCCTGCCCACGTCTTTAGTACCACTACAACTCCTCAATTCTCATTTGGAACGAGCACCGAACATCGTATAAGAATGAGTAGGAAGGATATAAAGGCATAAGCCTCAAAGGAATCAAACAGCACGATGGGGAATCAAGATAGAGAAGTGCTCCTAATAGCCCTGTAGCCTCTCGAAGATAATTACAGACTCTCTGCACCGATCTGCAAGACTCTACTAGACTTGATCATGACTCGTGAGACCTAAATGAACCTAACGCACTTATACTAAGCTGTCACAACCCAAAATCCACTAAAGGTCGTGATGGCTCCTAACACCGCCGTCAGGCAAGCCAACATTAAATAATTAACTTAATTACTCATTTTAGTACTTTTGAAATCATAATTTTCATTAATTAAATGATAAGAAATAGAATTCACAGGGTAAATGATAATATGTTTTACATCTTCAATAATAAACAACCCGTAAGCACCCCCAAAAACTGATGTCACAAGTGCATGAGCATCAACTAGGAAATATAATAAAATGCAACATCTGTCTGGAATACAACTTAGACAGGAGAACATAAATAACTCTAATGGAGACTCTACAGGCTGCGGATTGCAACATCAAATGCAGCTCACGGTAAGTCCCCGCAACATCCGCGCTTTTGCGGCCAAAAGACCACCAGACATATATGTACCTGCACAAAAATGTGCAGCAAGTGTAGCATGAGTACGTAAATCAAAACGTACCCAGTAAGTATCTAGCCTAACGCCAGAGAAGTAGTGACGAGGGGTCGACATCGACACTTACTAGTGATCCAATACGACAGATACAACAAGAGGTAAACAGATATGGGGCAGAGTAAATAAATGAAATAAATAAGTATAAATACGTGGAACAATCCTCCTATCAACAATAGACTCAAACTCTCGATTTAGTAGTTACCTCCTCAACCGGAATATATATATATATATATATAATGGACCCCACCAGATAGGTCGTCATAATTCGAATCAAGAAATTTCCCAGATGCACTGGCTCCTGACAATTAATACGCACGATTCCATAGGAATATTTTATAGAAATGCCTAGGAGTACGACCCGATCCCATCATAACCTGGTATGTAACCATAGATACATTTATTACATTGCTGAGGCGAATGGCCCGCTCCCACGAGAGTGTGGTACATAATCCTGCCGAGGCGACCGACCCAATCCTATAAAAGTGTGCGCACTGCCAAGGATCGAGCGGCACAACCATAGATGTATTTATTACACTACCGAGGTGAACGACCCGATCCCATTAGAATAAAAAGCTTTGACGGGTCCTTGACCCCACTCACGAATAATGTGTGAGTTATGAACTTTAAGGAAACTTTTTGATGAATACACACAATGCGAGGGAAATTCTTAAGGAGAGTATAATTATTCTACGGCTAATCATAAAGCCCGTCAAATCCCTATAATGGCAAGTCTATCACTCTACGCGACTCTAGTCTCCAGTCGTAATGTGAAATAAAGGAATTAAACGAGCAAAGATAACCCCTATAATACAAGTATAGCATGGCGTAAACCTAAGTCTACCCAGACAATCACATGAATCTAGCTACATACGGACTCTCGTCACCTCGTGCGTACGTGGCCCCCGCAACAAGTTACACATATCAAATACATCACCTAGGGGTAGTTTCCCCCTCAAAGAGTTAGACAGGAGACTTACCTCGCTCCAAAGTTCCATAACCGGCTCCAAAGCCTCTCTAACACATCAAATCGATGCCCGTTGCTCAAAAACTAGTCAAACAATGTGTAAACCAATAAAAATATTCTCTAAAACTAGTAATAAATCATTTTAAACAAATTCCAACTCCCCTCGAAAAGTCGATAAAGGAAACCCTCGAGCCTACGTGTCCGGATTCCAAACTTTTCCGAAGATAAACATTACTGATAACATTACGAACTTAAATATATAATTTATTCTAAATTCCATGTCCACTTTTCTGGTAAAAATCCAAAAATATCAATTTCTAGGTTTCTTTCGAAATTTCTCAATTTCTACTAATTTCCATTCTTGAATCCATATAAAAACCATGTATTTAACTCAAAACCAGGTGGGATAACTTACCTTGCCATTGATGATAAACACCTCTACTTGAACCTCTCCAAGAATCGCCCAAACCAAGAGAGAATGAAAGAAATGGGCCAAATCCCGTTCTTAAAAGAGCACACTGCCCAGCAACCTCTCACACCTGCGGTCACTTGCCCGAAATACCGCTTCTGCAGTCCTCCTTCAGGCCCCTCAACTCTGCATTTGCGGCCCTATCCGCGCTTCTGCGCCTTTGCTTCTGCGGCTCCACGTGCGCAGGTGTGGTCCCGCTTCTGTGAAACTCGACCGCATCTGCGGCCCGGCCTTCCCCATCCAGAACCACTTCTGCGACCCTCCTGAACGCTTCTACGGTTCCGCACCTGCGGCCAAAACCTCGCAGGTGCGGTTACACCAGAAGACAGCTGCTTCAGCACTTCTTCCGAGTCCAAATTTGATCCGTTTATCATCCGGAATCCACCAGAGGCCTTCACGACCTTAACTAAATATACCAACACGTCCCAAAATAAGATACGAATTTAGTCTAAATCTCATACCACGTCAAATAACATCAAAACTACAAATTGCGTAGCGATTCAAGCATAATGAACTATTGAACTTTTAACTTCCACATCCGATGCCGAAACCTATCAAATCACGTCCGATTAACCTCAAACTTTGCAGACAAGTCGCATTCGACATTACGGACCTACTCCAACTTCCAAAATCAAAATCCGAACCTGATATCAAAAGGTCCACTCCCTGTCAAACTTCCCAAAAGAAACATCAAACTTCCAACTTTTGCCAAAAGACCGCGAAATAACCCACGGACCTCCAAATCCACATTCGGACTCGCTCCTAAGACCAGCATCACCACACGGAGCTATGTCCAGGCTTGGAATCCCAAGCGGGCATCGATAATATTAAAATATGCTCCAACCAAAATTTATGAAATTCTTCCAAAATGCCAACTTCCATTATAAGTGCCGTAATGCTCCCGGGTCATCCAAAACCCGATCCGGACATACGCTCAAATCCAAAATCACCATATGAACTAGTTTGAACTTTCAAATCCCGATTCCGAGGCCGTTTACTCAAAAGTCAAACCTTAGCCGATTCTTCCAACTTAAAGCTCCCGAGATTAGAGATTTCTTTCCAAATCAGCTCCGAACTTCCCGAAAATCCAATTCCGACCATACATACGAGTCATAATACATTAAGTGAATCTACTCAGGGCATAAAATCGCCAAAAGACGTGCTAGAGCTCAAAACGACCGATCGGATAGTTACAAATGGGGTGATGTCGAGCTATGAACTGGTGAGTTTGGTATTGAACGGTTGACGTGTTCTTGTTGCTGATGCATTTCAAACTTAAGGTCCATGTTAGGAAGAGAAAATTGATCTGTTTGTGCATAAGTTGCATCTGTGTACTCTTCAGTTGTAACCTCCTTTGGATCAATGAATTCTTTATATGTTGACATTGAATAATTTGTACCTGAAGCATCCTGTACAACACTTTGAACAAAAGGTAAACATTGCTCATCAAAAATAACATGTCTGGATATATAAACTTTCTTTGTTTGAGGATGGTAGCGTCTATATCCCTTGTGCAAGGGACTATATCCAATAAATACACAAGGAAAGGTCTTCGGCTGAAACTTGTTGTTATTAAATCCTTTTAGATATGGAAAACATCTACAACCAAAAATCTTTAGAGCACTATAATCTGGTCTTTTCCCAAACAATTCCTGAAGAGGAGCTTGCATCCTTAAAACCAGTGTAGGTAATCTATTGATAAGATATACGGCAGTCATGAAGGCTTCAACCCACAAGTAGAGCGGTACACTAGCATTAAAAAGCAATGTTAATCCAGTTTCAACTAAATGTCTATGTTTTCTTTCCGCGACGCCCTTTTGCTCAGGTGTATGTGGGCATGAAATTTGCCTTTGAATTACACATTGTGCAAGATGATCAATAAAGACTTGACTACTGAACTCTCCACCTCCATCACATTGAAATATTTTAATTTTCTTATCAAACTGATTTTCCACTAGCCTTTGAAAATTAACAAAAGTAGTGAAAAAATCCGATTTCATTCTCAATGGATATAGCCAAGTATATTTTTTATGATCATCTACAAAAATCACATAATATTTCATGCCTTGTGGTGAAGTAACTGGCGAGGGACCCCATAGATCACAATGAATTTTGATAAGAGGATCAGTCTCAATTTTATTTGAACTCCCAAATGGTTGTTTACAACTTTTTCCCATTTGACATGAAACACAAACTGAAAAACTCTTATTCCAACTACTAATTCTTACTCATCTATTTAAGTATAGAAATTACATGGTCCTATAGTTAGGATGCCCGCGCCTTTGATGCCAAACTTGATCTGATGCTTTACTTGAATGTATGGTTGCCAAAGCTTGATGCACCTTTCCATCGGCATCTTTTGGATCTAAGTCATATAAATCTACTCTTCTACTCCCTTTTACCAGTAAACTCCTTGTTTTCTTGTCCTTAACAAAAAATTCATAGTTAGTAAATTCCAATAAACATTCATTATCACTTGCAAGTTTGCTCACATATAGTAGGTTTTTCTTTAACTTAGGTACAACTAGAACTTTCTTTAATTTTAGATTTTTACCAATTTCTTTATTCCCAACATGTGTAATTTTGAGTCGTTTTCCATCACCTATCATAACCGAGTCTGAGCCATGGAATAGGACAGAATTATTCAGATCACCTGTTGATTGTACCATATGATGACTTGCTCCAGAGTCCATGTAGAGGTTATTATCTGTTTGCTCAATTATAGTTGAGGTTAAGAGAGCTTGTGGCGTTTCTTGTTGAGCTTGATATGAATAATCCCACCTATAAAAATATGAAACAACAGTATGATTATTTTTTCTACAGATATGACATGGATTTAATTGTGATTGGTGTTCCTTATGATTATTTGTTGCACCACAAAGTTGTTTGGGATTTGAGTAATTGTTGAATCAAGGAGTAAAGCCTCCTCTTCATCTAGCTTGTCCTCTTCCTCTATATGAATTTCCTCTGCCTCTACCAAAAGATCCCTGTGTTTTTTGAACTTGAAAAGCCATTGCTTGATCTACAATATCCTTTTCGCCATCTTCTTCTCTCATCTCGAAACCTCTTAGGGCATTGACAAATTGTGTGAATGTTGGATATGGAGGTTTACCCAACATTACAGTCCTCAGAGTCTTGTATTTATTTACTAGACCCTTTGCAAAGCATATAACTTTATTATCCTCATCCAAAGGTTTGTGTATAGCACTAAGACTATCACAAATTCCCTTGAATTCTTTCACATAATCATCCACCGTCTTTGAACCCATCTTGATACTTTGGAGTTGTTGCTTCAACTGAAACTCTTTATCCTTGTTATGTTGTAGGTAATTATCCTCAAGACTTTACCACATTTGTTGGCCAAGGTGCAGCCAATGAGGAAAATTGACTCCTCATTCATTGTTCCCGTGAGCCAACTTCTAACCAAAACATCATTTTCTTCCCATTCAAGGAACTTTTGGATTAGGGATTTCTTCCCCTTTTTCATTTGTCTGGACAGCAGGAGGTGGATCTTTGCTGATGATATCTCCAACTTCCAGTATTTGTATTAACTGAGTTATTTGGGTTTTCCAAACTAAATAGTTAAAGGCTTTCAATTTTATGGGACATATTGTCACGGGCCCATTTCCTTACATTGGGTAGCGGCACCTGCTCGCCCGTGTGGCGCCCGCGGCTTCCCCTCGCCGCAGGCCAGCCTTCGTTCCTATCCCAGGATTTCCCAAGCACGATCCTGTGCCTGTTGTTGGGGCTCGCCCGTAGGCACGTCCCAACCTTGTGCTGCCCATAAGATGCCTAGGCTATTGGCCCTAGACATGTCGTGGCGCTCCATCTTAGGATCACCATCCATGCGCACCCTGGGGGATTGTCTTAGGACATGCCCTTGTCCTTAGCCCAAGACTGAGCATCGCTCCCGCGTGCACAGCCCAGTCCTCAAGCTTAACACTCGCCTAGTGCATCCGCGACTAGCTCGTGCCTCGCCCGAGTAAGGCAACCTTTAGCCCTTGGCCATTGTCATGCGCCTCTTTTGTG
>AWOL01S0048547.1:178410-236509 GCA_000715115.1 Nicotiana otophora | reverse complement strand
AGGCAACCTTTAGTCCTTGGCCATTGTCATGCGCCTCTTTCGTGCCATGCCCATACATAGCCCTCTTGCAGCACGCTTCCATCCCGAAGTAGTGCAGTGTCGCCCACACCTGCACCTTTAGGCCAACGGACCCTTGCTTGCATGGTTGAACCAAATCCATGCTCACAAGTCGACACATGATGCCCTTATGACAGGTGCGTCAAGTATCCAATCGGGACTGGTCGTTCCACACTTCGAGCCTCCAGCACCACTTTGATTCCCAACGCGGGCCCGAAGGCGTCGCGCCATCCATACGAGTTCCCAAACTCGTGTGGATACCTTTGACACTCCTTTGAGTCATCTAGGCAGGCCCTTTGGGTTCGCCCCCAAGGCAGCTCGTTCTATACGGCTCGGTGGCAGTACGTATGGGGGAGGCAGGTCGGAGCTTTCATCACCTATACCCCCCTTATATATGCTTAAAATTAAAAAGCCCAAGTTGCCCGAGTAGACTACTCTACGTCAGACCATCAGAAGGACCTTTTCTCACCAGTTCTTGGCCGAAATCACAACTCCAAAATGTGAGTTGTGACATCCTCCCACACTCATAATGTCATCGTCCTCGATGACACATCATGGCTTAGGACATCCCGGAGTCTGCCCCCTCAGGTATGCCCATTCAAGCTCCCTTTGTCCTGTGGGTTGGACTTCCTCGAAGTCCTTTCTCAAAAGGAGTCGTGCCCCATGCACTTCTCCTCCCAAGTATCTTCCAAGAGTGCCTCTGCACTTCACCTCCATTCGGTGTTCACTTGGAAAGCGCCTCCGTGCTTGCACCCTCTGGTGTCTAACTTTGTGATTGACCCACACTAGTCAATCATACCATGACCCTCATGTCCGTCTGAAGCTTTCCTTCACAGGTTAGCACATCAATGTGCTCTTTTGACGTCACTCACGTAGCCTTAAGATGCCCTTGGCATGGCTCCCGTAGCATTAAGACGCCCGTTTGGCATAGCTCACATAGCATTTCGCTCCCGTAGCTTTCTTTTCCCACTACCTTGAAGATATGTTCGCTCCCAGACCCACGACTTCGCCCATATGCCTCTTGCATGGGCGGGATCCTCCCACACTCAATATGGAGGATACATCTTAGCTCTATCATCCCACTTGGCATTCGGCCAGCACTTGGGACGACCTTTGGTGAGTACTACATTCCCAAAGTCATAGCATCGCCGCCTTTCCGAACAAAGCTCTTTGTTTTCCAGTTGTCACTTCCTCAGCAGTAGCCAATGCTGTCAGTAGTACTTCAATACTCTCCCTATAGACAGGTACTCTCTTGGTCCTGCTAGCACGGCTTCCCGGTTCGGTGTGCCTCGCACTTGGATACTCTCGGTCCCCGATCATTCAACATACTCCTTTCCAGAATGATGACACCTTCAAACTTGGAAACTCGCCCATTTCGAAGCTCTGCTATACCCTCAAATTCGTTTCCTCACCTTGGCAATGCCCTCAGGCAACCCAAAGTCTTCTCCCGAAGGAAAGACACTCAACATGATGCGTTGCACGCATCCTTGGCAAGATCTCCGCTATGATCTTGCCCAAGTTTATAGTCCATGGCTCCCACTCTTCGCAATATGGTTGCACGACCTGGCAAACATGGCATTATCTTGGCCATCCGACTCATCGGCATATCACCTCATTCGATAGCACCTTAGACTTCGAAAGACAATGGAATCACCCATTTCTTTCGTCGACCATCAGTATCGGGTTCTCGATCTTTGGTAGCATATGAACATCAATCTCTGCTTTGACGTGATCTCAGCACTGACATCCAAAATGCACTCTCCATATCCACCCTTTGCCTTGATGTTGTGCCATGGCATAGTATGGCCTTAATCAGCTCTGATACCAAGTGTCACGGGCCCATTTCCTTACATTGGGTAGCGGCACCTGCTCGCCCGTGTGGCGCCCGCGGCTTCCCCTCGCCGCAGGCCAGCCTTCGTTCCTATCCCAGGATTTCTCAAGCACGATCCTGTGCCTGTTGTTGGGGCTCGCCCGCAGGCATGCCCTAACCTTGTGCCGCCTGTACGATGCCTAGGATATTGGCCCTAGACATGTCATGGCGCCATCTTAGGATCACAATCCATGCGCGCCCTGGGGGATTGGCTTAAGACATGCCCTTGTCTTTATCCCAAGACTGAGCATAGCTCCCGCGTGCACAGCCCAGTCCTCAAGCTTGACACTCGCCTAGTGCATCCGCGACTAGCTCGTGCCTCGCCTGAGTAAGGCAACCTTTAGCCCTTGGCCATTGTCATGCACCTCTTTCGTTCCATGCCTATACATAGCCCTCTTGCAGCACGCTTTCATCCCGAAGTAGTGCAGTGTCACCCACGCCTGCACCTTTAGGCCAACGGACCCTTGTTTGCATGGTTGAACCAAAGCCATGCTCACAAGTCGACACATGATGCCCCTATGACAGGTGCGTCAAGTATCCAATCGGCACGGAGGTCTCGTTCCAATATTCGGCAGCCCGCGGGGCTGGCCGTTCCACACTTCGAGCCTCCAGCACCACTGTGATGCCCAACACGGGCCCGAAGGCGTCGCGCTGTCCATATGAGTTCCCAAACTCGTGTGGATACCTTTGACACTCCTTTGAGTCATCTAGGCAGGCCCTTGGGATTCCCCCCCAAGGCAGCTCGTTCTATACGGCTCGGTGGCAGCACGTATGGGGGAGGCAGGTGGGAGCTTTCATCACCTATACCCCCCTTATATATGCTTAAAATTAAAAAGCCCAAGTTGCCCGAGTAGACTGCTCTATGTCAGACCATCAGAAAGACCTTTTCTCACCAGTTCTTGGTCGAAATCACAACTCCAAAATGTGAGTTGTGACAATATGGCTATGAGTTGATGAAGGGAGGCAAGAGATAAGGAGAGACTCACAGTCGTTCCAGCAGCCATAACAACGTAAATGATGTTTTAACTTCAATACCACACAAGAGGGGGGTGATTTGTGTGGTGTCCAATATTTCGCGTGCACAGATTATAGAAGGACTTGGTTCTTCTATATGTTTCTTATACTACTGTTGCGGAATCATAAATGCATAAATTAAAGAACATAAGGATGTTTACGTGGAAAACACGTGGCTCAAAAGTTGAAAAAATCACGACCTATTTCACAGTAGGATTTTCCCAAACTCTCCACTAAATCACTGAGCCAAAAACTGCATTTACAAAACACTTTTTTAAACCTAGGATTAACTCTAATCCCGTTGTAGCAACCAACCTCTAACTACTGTGATAACTTTAAGTTAACTCTAACTTGAATACTTTGAGTACCTATTACAATTGCCTCTAGATAAAGCTGAAAGGTACAATATGAAAACACCTACTACAATTGAACTAGAATAAAAGACAGACACTTGGAGCTGGTTCTTCTATCTGGTTCATGTAGCCTAAGGTTCGCACACTTGAATCACACACAAACTGCTTGCAAAATGCCTTGCTATTTTGCTCTCAATTCACGGTTAACTTCTGCTTTTGTGCGTTACCTGTAGAGTGAGAATATCCTGTAATATATAGAGTTAGTAGATGAAGAAATGACTAGAGTTCTAATGCTACTCTTCCTTGGTAGAAGAGTTCTAGTTAATCTCAACTGCTAACTCCTTCCTTATCTTGGAAAATGTTCTCGTTGAGTAAGGAGTCCTTCTCCTTATCAATTATGCAATTTTTTCGATCAGAAGATATCTATTATTATGCCAGATTCCGTTTATCTCCTGCATGTGCATCTCACGTGCTTTGAACCTGCCCGTGTCTATGCCTACCAGTGATGGACCTGGTTCATCCCTGAGTTTTTTGTCAATCTTCAAAACTATCCTTTACTTGGGCCAAGAAATTTCCCCTTTTTGATGATGACAAACTCTGTACTTCCATAAGCTTAGGGCCTATTTCAACTTAGCTCAACATCAACACAATGATAGAACAATTTTCAATTATCATCAAGGACCAGGTTCATCAGATTATAAATATCACTGTTCAGAATACAAGCACACTTTTTATATCCTGCATGTACATCTCATGTGCTTTGATCTGCCCGTGTCTATGCCTACCAGTGATGGACCTGGTTCATCCCTGAGTTCCTTTGTCAATCTTTAAAACTATCCTTTACTTGGGCCAACAAATTCCCTCTTTTTGATGATGACAAACTTTGTGCTTCCATAAGTCTAGGGCCTGTTTCAGCTTAGCCCAACATCAACACAATGTTAGAACAATTGTTACTTATCATCAAGGACCAGGTTCATCAGGTTAATCACTGTTTAGAATACAAAGCACACTTTTTCCCCCTTTTGGCATCATCTAAAAGTTGCATAAAAATGTATGAAACCCAGATCTTAAAACTTACTCATGGCCACTGGGCTACGTCAAATGCATTCATGGATTAATTATCAATAATCAGGCTAAGAATTTAAACTATCAGAGAAATATAAACATACAGTTAGAGCAAAAACCAGAAGATTTCATTGATAGTCGATATGATTCTTCCACAAAACACAAAAATAAATAAAAATACTGAAAACATGAGCAAAAACAAGAGATATCCCGAATCTGGGTCACTAAAATTTTGAGACTGGGCTAGGAAGTTAAGGCTTGGAAGAACTAGAGGCTTGATTTTTAGCTTGGAGAAGGTGCAACACATTTTGAAGAATTCCATCATTCTTCTTCTTTTCCTTTGCAAGTTTTGTTCGGAGAGCATCTCTCTCAGATTCTACCTCAGCCAATCGTGTCTTTATCCTTGCTATCTCAGCATCCTTTGCCCCACTCTCATGCACCAAAGCTCTGACCTTGCTATTTACTGGTGTCCTTTTAGATGAACCAGGTTCATTGGGAGTGACATGGACTTCATAATCACAAGCGAGCAGGGTGTTAACCCCAAAATGGTCTTTGCTTATACCCATCTCCCACTTCTTCAATGGCACCTTAAAATGAGCAAGAACAATAATGAGAATGAAGCCATAGGTAATTGCATGGGATTTGGAGCCATTGATAACCCTATCAAGAAGTTGGATAATAAATCCAGGCCAATTGATCTGCCTCTCACTATCTAGGCATTCCATCAAAACCAAGTCCATGAAGTTGGAAATATGCCTCCTTTCCCGCCTAGGCAGAACGCACTTGTTGATGAATTCAAACAATACCTTCTGGGGGGGGGGGGCTTCATTTCACTTTTGTAGACAGCCTTGGGCTCACTTTCTTCTTTATTATCACAGAATTTGCTGGTGATGGTTAGGGCAATAGGAAGGGTGTCTAGGCTTTGCCATTTCTGCCTTGTGTAATCAATGTACCCTTCAGAAGGTACACATAGCATGTCACCCAGCTCGTTTGCATTAAAAGAAATATGTACCCCTTTCACCAGGCTGGTGACTCTTCCGTCCTTTACCTCAGCATTGGCCATGAATTCAACAGTTTCATTCCTTGCCAGTCTTCCATCTATTTGAAGGACCATGTCTTTCCACCCTTGCACCTCTAATTTTTCCAGCAGCATGACCATCCCTTCTTCCTCCAAATCCTTCAGGAGCCTACCCTTCAAGATAGTTCGTTTGCCAAACTTGGCCAGCTTGTCCTTGTCACTGTCTGACTCATCCTCCTCTTCTTCACTACATTCTTTTTCTTCAACAATTTTAACTTATTTGGTTTTCATTGCAGACCCGGTCCTTTTGGCCTAGGTAGATGGTTCAACAAGCTTGGGTACAGATATAGACTTCTTAGAAGAAGTCTTGGCTTTCTTGGGCTTAGGGGTCTGAACCTCTATCTCAATAGTCACTTGTTCACCTTGATGGACCAGGTCCATCTCATCCACATCAACAGCCTCAACAAGCTCTACCACCTTTTCTTTTCCTTTGTCCATCATTTTCTTCTTGCTTTCATCTAAAGCTTTCTGCAACTCCTCCTCACTCTGCTTTAGTTGACTTCTGGTGGCTCTTCCTCATGAGGGAGGATTCTCCACATGTCGGAAGGGGCAACTTTCCTTTTCTTGTTAGCCCTAGCAGTGCCAGGGGTCTTAGCTTTGGAAGTTTTATTCTTCTTGGGATTGTAATTGTCTCTTACTTTATTCAATAGTTCTGCGAGGGTTTCTTCAACTGATGAACTAGGTTTATCTACATTTTGCCCAAGTTGAACCAACCCTTCAACGGCTTCTCCAGACACACTTCCCCCTATTTTCTTGACACTTTCCTCCACTTTATCTACTCCAGAAATAGCCATTCTACCTATATCAGAAGTAGGTGAAAAATCAACCACTCTTTTACCCATTACCCTTTCGTCACTACAAGCACCCTCACTCTCTTTTTATTTTTACCACCTCTCCTTCTGGACTCAAAAATTTCTACATCCACCACAGATCCAACCAAAATAAACCTATTCTCCAGATTTTCAGCCAACTCAGAAATGACAACAGTAGTAGTATTTGGGCTATAG
The DNA here is from genome assembly GCA_000715115.1 of Nicotiana otophora. Lineage (NCBI taxonomy): Eukaryota > Viridiplantae > Streptophyta > Magnoliopsida > Solanales > Solanaceae > Nicotiana > Nicotiana otophora. Next base: position 230,065 of record AWOL01S0048547.1, on the reverse strand, counting down.
GTTATCTGTTCAGTATCAGAAGACCCATTTTCTTCCCCTGCAGTCGCAGACTTGAAAGAGTCGTCAGAGTTCTGGGGTTCTTAGTTTTGGCTTGCTTTTAGTTGAGAGTTTAGTTTCTTTGATAACGCACTTCCAGCCACAATCTTGCGAGCAAGCATTTTTACTCTTCTTTTCTTAGGCTGAGGGGTGCTTGGAGATGAGGAGCCTGGTGGGGGTGTACCAGGGTTATCAGAAGGGTTAGTCATTTTGTGCTTGGTTCTAGAAGAAGGAATAGAGGTAGATTGAAATATGGAGAATGAAAGAAGATGGAAAGAATTTTCGACGGTTTGAGAATTATGAAGAGAAGGAAGAGAAGATGATGATTAATTTAAAGAAAGGGGGTTAATTAATGGGTAGTGGTAGGCTCATAAGAACCAAGGGGGTAATTACAAGTCTAATCAAACTGAAATGTCAGTTTTGAATAGACGGTGGAGTCTTCCCTAGAATCTAGGTATTTTAATTTGGTTAGGATTCTCTTGAACGGAACTGGTTCAATTTAATTGTATAAGTTTAAGAGAAATTTGAACTTGTGTAGAACTCTGCTCATGATTCAAATAGTATTATTTCAAACTGTGTTAGAGTGTAGATAACATAACGTGTTATCTAGATGAACCAGCATTGATTGATGAACCAGGTTCTTCACTGAAAATCCTCTTGTGCATGTCTAAATTTCCCAAAATAGAGAAAATATCATTAGAGATTAATGAGTCATTTAAACACATGGCACAAGAGTATACTATTTGGAGTATGAGATAGAGCAAAAATTAATCTAGTTATTTACACAATTTCCAGATTTTCTAACCAATTTTTTTTTCTTTGTGATTTCTGAACTGGTCCTGTTATGTGTTCTTAATCATCCCTAATTCTAACATGTTCCATTTAAAGTGATCTCTACTTAAGGATTTTGTGAAGATGTCATCTATTTGCTTGTTAGTAGCACAAAATTCTACAGTGATCAACCCCTTTTCATAGTTATCCGTCAAAATGTGATGCCTAACAGTTATGTTCTTAGTTCTCTTGTAATGAATCGGGTTCTTGGTCATACTAATTGAACTAGTGTTATCACAAAAAATGGGGATATAACCAACATCAATTTCAAAATTCATTAATTGTTGTTTGATCCATAACAATTGAGCACAACATGAGGCAGCAACAACATACTCAGCTTCAACAGTAGATAAGGCCACTGAATTTTGCTTTTTGGTGGCCCAAGATACAAGACATGAGCCAAGAAAGTGTGCCATACCTGAGGTTCTCTTTCTATCCACAAGAAGACCTGCATAATCAGTATAAGCGTATCCCACAAGATTGAAATTACTACCTTTTAGATAACAATGACAAAGATCAGTGGTGCCTTTTAGATATCTCAAAATTCTCTTGACAGTCGTCAAGTGAGACTCCTTCGGATTTGCCTAAAATCTTGCACAAAGGCCTACACTGAAAACAATGTCAGGTCTACTAGCAGTGAGATACAACAAAGAGCCAATCATTCCCCTATACGACTTTTGATCAACAGATGAACTAGGTTCATCTATATCCAACTTTGTAGTTATTGCAATAGGAGTGCCAATTTCTTTGGAGTCTTCCATTTTAAACCTTTTAAGCAACTCTTTTACATATTTCTGCTGATGGATCATAGTTCCATTTGAATTTTATTTAATTTGTAAGCCTAAAAAGAAATTAAGCTCACCCATCGTGCTCATTTCAAATTCACTCCCCATTAGTTTAGCAAATTCTTTACTTAACTTATCAGTAGTTGCTCCAAAGATTATACCATCAACATATATCTGAACTACCAGAAGATCTTTACCTTTTTCTTACAAGAACAAAGTATTGTCAAATTTAACTCTCTTGTAGTCATGCTCAAGCAAAAACTTTGATAATCTTTCATACCATGCTCTTGGCGCCTGCTTGAGACTATAAAGTGCTTTGTCAAGTTTGTACACATGATTAGGACTCTCCTTGATTTCAAACGCCGAAGGTTGCTTGACAAATACTTCTTCCTTTAGATAGCCATTAAGGAATGCACTCTTGACATCCATCTGGTGGAGGGTGAATTCCATATAAGCAGCAAAGGCTATAAGGAGTCTTATTGTTTCCAAACTTACAACTGGAGCAAAGGTTTCATCATAGTCTATGCCCTCCTCCTGGCTATATCCTTGAACCACCAATCTTGTCTTATTCCTTATAACAGCTCCATCTTCATCAAGTTTATTTCTGAAGACCCATTTTGTGCCAATTACTTATATGTCCAAGGGTATTGGTACCAGATGCCAAACTTGACTATTTTCAAATTTGTTGAGTTCATCCTGCATTGCATTTACCCAATCTGCATCCTGCAAATCCTCAGCAACATGTTTAGGTTCAATAAGAGATAAGAAAGCATCAAAAGCACAAAGATTCTTTAATGAAGATCTGGTTTTGATTCCAGAGGTTGGATCAATAATTATGTTCTCAATGGGATGAGAACTTTGATACTTGTAAGGTTTCACAACCAACTGGTTTCCCCTTTATGTTCCTTCAGTGTTTTGTTGCTCTGGAACAAGTTTATGGACGGGTTCTATTAAGGTTTGGGGATCATTTCCTCTTTGTTCTGTTCCCCCTGTCATGTTGCTCTGGGTGGAAGAACCTGTTCCATCACCTGTTCCTTCTTCCAGTGCAACTTCGGTCTTGGCTGTGATTTCATTTAAGTTTCTTACCAGCCCAATTGCTTCATCATCATGGTCCTGTCTCTCATAAAGAATGCTAGTTTCATCAAAAACCACATGAACACTTTCTTCAACACACATAGTTCTTTTGTTATAGACTTTATAGGCTTTGCTATGTGAAGAATATCCCAAGAATACTCCCTCATCACTTCTGGGATAAAACTTGCCTAGGGAGTCTTTACCATTGTTGTGTACAAAACACTTGCATCGAATGCCCTAAGATAGGATATATTTGGTTTTCTACCTTTAAGTAACTCATAGGGAGTCTTCTCAATAAGAGGTCTAGTCATGCATCTATTTATGATGTAGCATGCAGTATTTACAGCTTCTGCCCAAAAGCTATGGGGCAGTTTACTAGAAAGCAACATAGTCCTAGGCATATATTCAAGTGTCCTATTCTTTCTTTCAACTACTACATTTTGTTGTGGAATCCTAGGAGCAGAAAAATTATGATCTATGTCATGCTCATCACAAAATTCAGCAAATTTAGCATTTTCAAACTCAGTGCCATGATCAGACCTTATTGATGCAAGTTGATTACCTAGTTGTTTCTGAGTTTTTCTAACAAAAGAAGTGAACACGTCAAATGCTTCATCTTTAGATGTTAAAAACAATGTCCAAGTAAACCTAGAGTAATCATCAACAAGAACAATCACGTATCTTTTGCCACATCTGCTTAATGTTCTCATTGGACCATAGAGATCCATATGGACCAGTTCTATTGTTCTGGTGGTACTTACCACTTTCTTGCATTTAAAGGAGGATCTTACCTGCTTCCCCCTTGCACAAGCCTCACAAACTTTGTCTTCCTTGAACTTGATGTTAGGCAGTCCGATCACCAAGTCCTTGGAGACTAATTTGTTGAGTTGACTCAGATTTGCATGTCCAGGTCTCTTGCGCAAAAGGAGGGGATCATTGTCCAACATGCTTAAGCAAGTGAGTTTATTTTCTGACAATGTGGATAGATCTACAATATATATATTGTTCACTCTTTTTCCCTGCAAAACAATCTTGTAAGTGGCAAGATTAATCACAAAGCATTTAGTTGAGGTGAATGCTACCAAGTTACCTCTATCACACAGTTGTGATACACTAATTAGACTGTATTTTAGACCTTCTATCAAATAGACATTCTCAATCGAGTGAAATTCGGTCTTACCTACCTTACCAACCCCAATGATCTCACCTTTCTTCCCATTTTCAAAGGAGACATTACCTTCTTTGAGGTCCTCAAGTGAAAGGAACTGGTTCTTGCTTCCTGTCATATGCTTTGAGAAGCTACTATCCATGTACCATATTTGGATGCTCCCCTTCACTTGGACCTGCAAAAGGAAATCAGGAGTTACTCTTAGGAACCCAAACTAGTTTGGGTCCCTTTCTATAGGCAAAAGGATGAATCAAATTTCTTTTAGCCCAACCTGGCAGCCTATTTTTCCCTTGAACAAACTTTTTATTCTTTTGACTAGCCTTTTATTTTGCAGTGCATTCACTTTTATAGTGACCAGTCTTACCACAGTGTGTGCAAATTTTGTTCTCAGGAAGTGTGAGATACTTGCCTTTGGGATCCCATTTAGGTGGCAGATTCCCAAAGCCAATTCCTCTTCTATTGCTACTGTGATGTTCCTGTATCCATGACAGTGCATCGGAGGACCTGTTCCATTTACAAGTTCTGTCTAGTTCATGCTTGGCCTTGCCTAGATCCTCTATCAAAATTCTTACCTGCTCATCCTTCTTATACAACTCATCTTTCAGTTTACCTACATTTTCTTCTAGAGTGAGTTGTGTGCAATCAGTTGTCTTCTTACTTGTTCCTAATTTCAGTTTTAGGTTTTCAGATCTAAGTTCTAGGACATTTGATTCAAATGTATGAACCTGGTTCTTTAGTGCAGTATTTTCACTTACAGTCTCACTAACTCTAAGTTCCAGGTTCTTACACTTTGCTTTTAAAATCACACATTCCTTAGACAACTGTTTCTTTTCATTGTTTATATCCTCAAATCCATCAATAAAATCTAGAAGTAACTCAGATAGCCTTTTTTTGGACAGAAACTTAATCTTGTCTTTTAGATGGATTATACTTACTTCAGATTCCTCATCGGATTCTCCAATTTTCATAAGTGCTTGTTCATCTTCATCTTCATCATCTAAGTTCTCATCTGAGCTTTCTCCCCAAGCAGCAACCATAGCCTTTGTTGATCCTTTGTTCTTCTTGGGATGAACTTGTTCCTTCTTTCTATTTCTTCGCTCGACTCTTTCCTTCTTCCATTCAATTTCCCATTGAGGGCAGTTTTTGATGTGGTGATAAGTCTCCCCACACTTGTAGCATCCCTCATTGGTCTATTTTTTAGGAACCCTTGGTTTGCTGTAGCCTCCACTTCTTGAAGAACCCTTTCCTCTCATTAGGTACTTCTTGAAGTCCTTTTGTGATCATAGCCATTTCATCATCTTCTAGATCAGAACCTTTATTGATTCTGAGTTCAAGGCTCCTTTCCTTCTTGGGTACATCCATCTTCATGGTTTGCCTTCTAAGTTCATAAGCAGTGAGATTTCCAATTAGCTCATCCAGCCTAAGAGTGACAATGTTCTTTGATTCCTAAATGGCAGTGATTTTTCTCTCCCAAGTAACTGGAAGAACCCTTGTCGGAATCTTCTCAACTCTGTTCTTCTTCAGAAATAATCCTTCCAAGAGACTTATGTTCATTTGTCAGTGTGGTGAACCTTGTATACATCTCCTGGATGGTTTTCCCTTCCTTTATGGTGAATTATCATATTGAGAATATAGTAGTGTTCCTCTGTACCTCTTCACTTGAGGTGTTCCTTCATGGGCCACTTGCAAAGTGTCCCAGATTTCCTTAGCAGTGGTACAACATTGGATTCTACTGTACTCATCTGGTTCGAGTCCACAAACAAGCCATTGTTTGGCTTTAGCATTCTTCTCCCATTTTCGTAAGTCGTCAGCAGTGCAGTCATCTTTTGTTTTTGGCACCTCTTCTCCTTCGGTATTTATCTTCATGGTAGNTTATACAACTTATCTTTTAGTTTACCTACATTTTCTTCTAGAGTGAGTTGTGTGCAATCAGCTGTCTTCTTATTTGTTCCTAATTTCAGTTTTAGGTTTTCAGATCTAAGTTCTAGGACATTTGATTCAAATGTATGAACCTGGTTCTTTAGTGCAGTATTTTCACTTACAGTCTCACTAACTCTAAGTTCCAGGTTCTTACACTTTGCTTTTAAAATCACACATTCCTTAGACAACTGTTTCTTTTCATTGTTTATATCCTCAAATCCATCAATAAAATCTAGAAGTAACTCAGATAGCCTTTTTTTGGACAGAAACTTAATCTTGTCTTTTAGATGGATTATACTTACTTCAGATTCCTCATCGGATTCTCCAATTTTCATAAGTGCTTGTTCATCTTCATCTTCATCATCTAAGTTCTCATCTGAGCTTTCTCCCCAAGCAGCAACCATAGCCTTTGTTGATCCTTTGTTCTTCTTGGGATGAACTTGTTCCTTCTTTCTATTTCTTCGCTCGACTCTTTCCTTCTTCCATTCAATTTCCCATTGAGGGCAGTTTTTGATGTGGTGATAAGTCTCCCCACACTTGTAGCATCCCTCATTGGTCTATTTTTTAGGAACCCTTGGTTTGCTGTAGCCTCCACTTCTTGAAGAACCCTTTCCTCTCATTAGGTACTTCTTGAAGTCCTTTTGTGATCATAGCCATTTCATCATCTTCTAGATCAGAACCTTTATTGATTCTGAGTTCAAGGCTCCTTTCCTTCTTGGGTACATCCATCTTCATGGTTTGCCTTCTAAGTTCATAAGCAGTGAGATTTCCAATTAGCTCATCCAGCCTAAGAGTGACAATGTTCTTTGATTCCTAAATGGCAGTGATTTTTCTCTCCCAAGTAACTGGAAGAACCCTTGTCGGAATCTTCTCAACTCTGTTCTTCTTCAGAAATAATCCTTCCAAGAGACTTATGTTCATTTGTCAGTGTGGTGAACCTTGTATACATCTCCTGGATGGTTTTCCCTTCCTTTATGGTGAATTATCATATTGAGAATATAGTAGTGTTCCTCTGTACCTCTTCACTTGAGGTGTTCCTTCATGGGCCACTTGCAAAGTGTCCCAGATTTCCTTAGCAGTGGTACAACATTGGATTCTACTGTACTCATCTGGTTCGAGTCCACAAACAAGCCATTGTTTGGCTTTAGCATTCTTCTCCCATTTTCGTAAGTCGTCAGCAGTGCAGTCATCTTTTGTTTTTGGCACCTCTTCTCCTTCGGTATTTATCTTCATGGTAGCCAGTGGACAATCTGTGACAATGTCCCATAGCTCATAGTCTTCTCCTATGATGTGATCTCTCATCCTGTTTTTCCACCAAGAGTAATACTGGTCGTTAAAGAGTAGTGGCCTAACAGTGGATTGCCCTTCCCAGTTTGCAGGTGGTGCACTCATCTTGATCTTCACCTAAGGTGTTATCCTCTTCAAGGATAACCTGCTCTGATACTAATTGATGTTTTAACTTCAATACCACATAAGAGGGGGGTGATTTGTATGGTATCCAATATTTTGCGTGCACAGATTATAGAAGGACCTGGTTCTTCTATGTGTTCCTTATACTATTATTGCGGAATAATAAATACAGAAATTAAAGAACACAAGGATTTTTACGTGGAAAACACTTGGCTCAAAAGGTGAAAAAATCACGACCTACTTCCCAGTAGGATTTTCCCAAACTATCCACTAAATCATTGAGCCAAAAGCTGCATTTACAAAATACTTTTGTAAACCTAGGATTAACTCTAATCCCGTTGTGGAAACCAGCCTCTAACTGCTGCGACAACTTCAAGTTAACTCTAACTTGAATATTCTGAGTACCTATTACAATTGCCTCTAGATAAAGCCGAAAGGTACAATATGAAAACACCTGCTACAATTGAACTAGAATAAAAGACAGACACTTGGAGCTGGTTCTTCTATCTGGTTCATGTAACCTTAGGTTCGTACACTTGAATCACACACAAACTGCTTGCAAAATGCCTCGCTATTTTGCTCTCAATTCACATTTAACTTCTGCTTTTATGTGTTACCTGTTGAGTGAGAACATCCTGCAATATATAGAGTTAGTAGATGAAGAAATAACTAGAGTTCTAATGCTACTCTTCCTTGGTAAAAACGTTCTAGTTAATCTCAACTCCTAACTCCTTCCTTTTCTTGGATAATGTTCTTGTTGAGTAAGGAGTCCTTCTCCTGATCAATTATGCAATCTTTTCAATCAGGAGATATCTATTATTATGCCAGATTTTGTTTATCTCCTGCATTTGCATCTCACGTGCTTTGAATCTGCCCGTGTCTATGCCTACTAGTGATGGACCTGGTTCATCCCTGAGTTCCTTTGTCAATCTTCAAAACTATCCTTTACTTGGGCCAACAAATTTTCCATTTTTTATGATGACAAACTTTGTGCTTCCATAAGCTTAGGGCCTATTTCAACTTAGACCAACATCAACACAATGTTAGAACAATTTTCACTTATCATCAAGGACCAAGTTCATCAGGTTATAAATATCATTGTTCAGAATACAAAGCACACTTTTTATCTCCTGCATGTGCATCTCACGTGCTTTGATATGCCCGTGTCTATGCCTACTAGTGATGGACCTGGTTCATCCCTGATTTTCTTTGTCAATCTTCAAAACTATCCTTTACTTGGGATAACAGTAAAGATAGACGTCGGGATTCACAATTAATCTTGGTTCGAACCAAGCTCTGATACCATGAAGAAATATGCAAACCGGGGAAAGAAAGAACAAAAATAAGCTTTGTTTCTAAGGTTTTCAAGTTGTTGTTTACACGGTTGATTTCTTGGTATAAATAATAATACACGACCCCGATTATTTGGACTCCTATTTGCAGTAGTATAACACATAAACATTTTCCTAAACACACACAACTTTGTAAAGCTAGAACCTATACGACTCCTAACTAACTTCATTAACTAACTTCATTATTCTATAAAGAGTTGGACTCTAGTTTGATACACACTTACTTTCACTAGCCACTCCATTAATATTTCATCTTTGGACAAAATTTTAACTTATAAGTAGTATCTTGGTGTAGTAATATCTAAACACTGAATAAAGAATATGTCGAATAGTAAATTTTCCTTTGAGCCGATTTATTATTCACACGTAAAACTAAATAATCATCACATGTTTATTACCTCAATAATTTACATGCAATTATGTTAAACATTGACATTCCTTTGGGCCGATCAATATTCACATAGGTTACACACACATAATTTTTTATATTTAAAATAAATAAATCTCCACAAGAGAGGTTACTTTGACAACATCTAGCTTCAATGTATTTATCTCAAAAGATATTTATAAACATACTAGTATTCAAATTTAAATTCTTCAAAAATAAAATAAGTTATGGTGGGCCATAAAATTATCTTAAAGAAGTGCTGCCAGTATCTATATTACATACTAATTAGTGAATTCAATATTTAGTTAACAAAAAAATATTAATGAACTAAAGCTTTTCTAGCAGCAAACCATAAGTCCTAAACAAATATTCATCACGTTGCAGCAATCAGCCCATTGCCTTAGTTCTTTTAGTATTTTTGTAACGATCCGGTCGGTCGCTTTGTGTATTGTAGTCCCATTTTCCTATTTATTGCCTCTTATATGTTCATATGTTTATATGTGATTTTTCGGGATGGACGGATTGATTTCGAGGAAGTACGAGGATGAATTGGGACACTTAGTCCTAAGGTTGAAAGGTTAAGTTGAAATAGTTGACCGGAGTTTGACTTTTGTGTAAATGATTCCGAAATAGAGTTTTGATGGCTACAATAGCTTCATATGGTAATTGTGAATTTAGGCCTATGTCCGGATATAATTTGGAGGTTTGGAGGTTGGTTTGAGGTTGTTTTGGCTAAAGTTGGAAAGTTGAAAGTTTGGAAGGTTGAGAGGTTTGACCGGGAGTTAACATTATTGATATCAGGTTCGGAATTTGATTCCAAGTGTTGAATAGTTCTGTTATGTCATTTGGGACTTGCATGCAAAATTTGAGGTCATTCAGAGTTGATTTGATATGGTTTGGCATTAGTTTTAGAAGTTGGAAGTTCATTAGGCTTGAATTGGGGTGTGATTCGTGGTTTTGATGTTGTTTTGTATTATGTGAGACTTCGAGTAGGTTCGTGTTATGTTTTGGTATTGTTTGGTGTGAGGACGGGGACCCAAAGGCCTAGGTGTATTTTGAATGGGTTTCGGGCCATTTCTCCATGTTTTGGAACTGCTGGTTCTTAGTTCTGGTTTCCTTCTTCGCAACCGCGAAGAAGGAGTCGAGATTTCGTAGGGCTGGTGGATTGTTCTTCGCGTTCACGATACATTGGGGTGTTGTGGCTTTAGTGATCGCATGTTGGTCGACGCGTTTACGTAGTAGGGAGGCCAGCTGAGGGTGGATGGTTGTAAGTCTTCGCGATCGCGAAGTTGTGCCCGCATTCGCATAGTGTCAGGGTGAGTTATGCTTCGCGTTCGCGACCCCTACCTCGCGTTCGCGTAGAATCTTTTCAAGGAGCTGAAAGTTTGTTCTTCACGATCGTAGGGAGATATCCGTGATTGCGAAGGGCAATGCCTGGGCAGATTATTTAAAACTCCATTTTAAGGGTTAGAGTTATTATATCACATTTTGAGTTAGAGAGCTTAGTTTTGGACGAATTTGGAGGGGATTTTCACCATTTGGATTGGGGTAAGTTTTTTTGACTCGAATTTATTATTATTTCATGATTCCATCTTTATTTTTAGCATTTAATTGGTAAATTAAAGTGAAAAATGGGAGATTTTAGTTAAAAACTTCTTAAAGTGAAAATTGAGGATTTGAAGGTCGAACTGAGATCGAAATTAGATGAAATTGGTATCGTTGAACTCGTAATTGAATGAGTGTTCCAAATTTGAGGCTCCATGGTGAGGGTCCAGTGTTGACTTTTTGATTTTGATAAAGATCGAAACTTTATTGTTTGAAGTTGTTTACTATGGCATTATTTGATGGTATTAAGTTATTTGTGACTAGATTCGAGTCGTTTGGAGGCCGATTCGTGTGGGAAGGGCTTTTTAGAGTATTGACTTGCACGTTTTTTTAGGTAAGTAACACTTCTAAACTTGTAATTGATGACAATTATCCCTGGAAACTATGCTATTTGTGATGTATTGGGGTGACACACATGCTAGGTGACGGGCGTGTAACGTGCGCCGGAGTATCTAAAGGATAGTTCTCCTTTTGTGAAGCCAAAAATATGTAAGATAGTATTCTGATCCTCAGTGCCCACCCCTCCAAAATAAATGGATCTCTTATCAATATTTGCTATTAAACCTGAAGCATGGGAGAAAACTTAGAAGCAACCATATATCATTTGCACTGACATAGGATCACCTCTACAAAAGAGTAGAAGGTCATCAATAAAACCTAGATGAGTGATGTTCAGCTTTGCATACTTAGGGTGGAAGTTGAAATTTGATTGTCTCTTTAAGATCTTTAATTGTCTACTCAAATACTCCATGTCTAGCAAGAATAGGAAAAGGGAGAGGGGGTCCCCTTGTCTCAACCCCTTAATTTTCTGGAAATGTGTGGTCAGGACACCATTGATGCTAATTGAGTAAGACACTATGCTAATACAGACTATTAACTATTATACAAATACTTCAAAGAAATTCAGGTAGGTGAGAATTTTCTCCAAATAAGGTCATTTAACCAAATCATATATTTTTCTCATATCAATTTTCAACATACACCTAGGTGAAATTCCCTTCCTCCCATACCCCTTGACTAGTTCATGGCTCATAATTATATTATCAGTGATGACTCTACCAGGAACAAAGGCAGATTGACTAGCATCTACTAGCATGCCCATTACTGGTTGGATTCTAGAAGTCAAAAGTTTTGATATAATTTTTTACAAAATTGTGTAGCAAGAGATAGGTCGAAATTCAGAAATTCTTGAAGGGTTCTGTATTTTTGGGATAAGGTTAATGGTAATACAGTTTATAGGCAGATAAATGTACCCTGAAGTGAAGAATTTTAAGACAACATTAGTAACATATTCACCTATGATTGTCCATGCTTTCTTGAAGAAATGAGCATTATACCCATCACATCTTGGTGCCTTAAGATCATCAATACTCCATAGAGATTTAGTTACTTCCTCCCTAGTGACTAGTGAAATATGTGATAGTTGTTGCTGCCTGTTCAGTATCCTTCCCTCCTTCATAATAAGGGGATTTATAGTTGGCAACTGGGATGCTGCAAATCCAACTAATATTTTGTAAAAGTTGGTAATTTCCTCAGTGATAACATCTTGATCTTGCAGCACAATTCCATCAAAATTAATCAGTCTCTTCATCTTATTTTGAGAGATTCTATTCTTCATATTTGCAAAAAAGAAAGCAGTGTTAGAGTTTCCTAGTTGTAACCATTGCACCCTTGATTTCTGCCTGAAAATACTCTCCTTAATGGTATCTCATTTTTCCAACTACTTTTTGATCTCTCTTTCCTGGACAAAAGGTTCAAGACAATGACTAGGATCCCTCATTACTTTATGAATCTCTCCAAGATGCTTCTTCAAACCTTTTATTTTAGTATCAATACCTCAGAACTCTTTGGTATTTAGTTGATTAAGTCAAGTCTTTGCTTTCTTTAATTTCTCCATACATTATTCATGAGCCCACCACTTACAGGTATGCGCCAAGTATTATCAACCACTTCGAGGAAATCCCCATGTGCAACTATACAATTTAAGAATCTGAAAGTTCTTGGTCCCTTTGGTAAAGCTTCATCTAGTTCAATACTTAGTAGAGAATGATCAGAGGAGTTTGGGTCTAAAATTATAACCTTTATATGTGGAAATAATAGTAGCCATTGAGCATTAACTATTGCCCTGCCTATTTTGCTGAATACATGACTATTTGTCCAAGTATCTCCCAACTGACCTTATATAAGTCATACTAGTGTCTAGTAGGTATTCATTAAAATTCCTGGTCTTTTCTTCCTGTACTGAGGCTCCACCTTGTCTATCCTCAACAGATAACACAGTGTTGAAATCACCGATAACTAACCAGGGTCTCTGTTGAAGGTTCTGAAATGATCTCAAATCAACCCATAACTTCTTCCTGTCCTCGATGGTATACAAATCATATATAACAGTGAAGTTGAATTCTATATTCTTTAGGAATTACTGTTTGTGGTTGTTTCTGCACTGGTTTGCAGCTATGCCCAACTTGTAAGCACGTATGACAATAATCAGGAACCCAATCATACACAACCTCTTGTTCAAATAGTCTTCCATTTGGATCCAGCACCTTAACTACATTCGGTAGTTCCCTAGTCACATCTACTTCAACTAGGATCCTAGAATAGAAAATTCATTCCATATTTGTTGTGCACTCATCAGTAAATAGAGGAATACCTAATCCACTTCCAATCCTGCTAAGGGAATTTATTGCCCAACAACTCAAGGGAAGATTTGGAAGTTTAACCCATAATAGAACAATTTATAGAACTTCAGTATTAATGGTTTGATCATCATCGGCTTATTGTTCATGGTATATGGCCTTGAATAGAGAATTGTGTCCCTATACTCAATACAAGTAAACTTTACTAGAAAATAGTCATCGTTGTGATAGAAAACCTTTGGTTACGTGGAAAAATTCCAATGAGTAGTAATATACCTTTCCAGTGCTCCTATGTAAGGAGTTACACCCACCACATATAGGATCAAGGCTTGCTTCCATTTCGCATTCTCCTTTTCAATCTCCAGTTTTTTTAGTTCAAGAATTTTCTCCCCATCCTTCATGATCGGGGAACAAAATTCAGATTCACTCTCCATGCTACAACCCTCTATTGTCATAAAATAAGTTCTTTCACTCCCTGTTATTTTCAGGTGGGTTTAAGTTCAATCGCCTCGGGGCACCAGCAGCTGTTGCTCCCTTCTGCATAGCTTTGGGTACCTCCCCCACTGAAATTTGCACATCCTTATTCATATCGCTTGAATTCCCTATTGCATTATACTTGGGTGCTACTGCTATCACTTCTTTAGCTGAATTTGTTATTCCCCTCACCATTTGTGAATTAGGGTTGTGTACTTTCTTCTCCACTGATGGGTTGGGGATATTCCCCCTTTCTGTGAGAGTTGAATTGGGGTTTTCCATGCCCTTATCCATATAGGGGTTAGAGCTAGTCACCTCCTTCATTGCTACTGGTTTCGAGCTGCTCGTATTTGTTCCTTTACTCGTGTTTGCAATCATGTGCATGTTACCGGCGGTGTGCGAAACTCAACCGGTTTACTAAGCGGTGGCCAGATCTCTAATTCAGGTTCCAATTGTTCCAAGGATGCAATAGCTTCACTCACTCCTCCACTTCGGCGAACAACTTCCATGGTCTTCTGCTCAACTGCCTGAGCCTTAATCGTTTCCTTACGTGGCCTCCCTCTACCCATTGCCGACCTAGGCGCACAATAGCATACATTTATCGTGCATCGAGAGCAAAGTTGGTGTAAATATTGATCCTATATATCTAACTCAATAAGAAAATATTGCCACAAAAAAGTGTTTTCAATCATTGATATATTAAAAATATTAATCAATATACAAATACTAAAGAGGTTTAAAAGAATTCCTATTTTTAAACTTTTTAAAATTTTAGGTTTTCTATGATGAAAATTTTCATCTATAATATCCCCCTCAATAGTTTTAAAATTTTTGTAAATATGGAAAATAATTTTTTTCATTAATTTATTTTTAAAAATATCTTGAATTGCTAAAAGATTAATTTTTTGTATAGTTATAAATTTAGAACCCCCATTTAATATTATTTATTTATCCTCCTTTCTATCTCTCTTTCTTTTTTAAACAAATGAGGTCAAGATTGTCACTCATCGACGTGCTCTCTCGACCCACGCAAGAAAAAACGTACTATTTTTCATGTATTTCAATCGGTCTAAGAGTTGGCATTTAATAACTTTATACCACTAAGACGTGAGAGAGGAAAGGACTCCTACCTAAAAGGAATTGAAAATGGGCACATTTTTTAATGCAAGTTTTATGTGTTATTATTTTTAACAAAATTATTATATTGCACAGTTCAAATAAAGAATAATTTAATATACAAAAGTTAGTTAATTTTAGAATCCTAAATATTAAGAAAATAATTAAATAACTATTTTGTCTAGTGTGAAATTAATTTTTAAAGAGTAGAAAGACGAACGACGGCACTAAGAGACTTTGTGCTTTTAATAAAGCATAGATACATATTCAATAGAATATTTCGACGAAGGGGTGTGACGTAACATCGCTTGGCCGAAGGTAAATCTGCTGCTTCGAGGCTCGTCAATGGCTTGGCTTCAGGTCGCGAAATAGAAAGTATCTACTTGACTTAGAGCCTATTTGGCCAAGCTGTCAAAAATTACTTATTTTGAAAAGCACGTTATCAAAAATCTTTTTAGAGAAGTATTTCTGGGGAGTAGCAATTTGTGTTTTCAATTGAGAAGTACTTTTTTTACTAGTTGATAATTATATTGTGCTTGGCCAATATTTTTAAAAAATGATTATGAATATCAACATACAAAAAAGAGAAAGTATCAAAGTTCAAATATGATTATTTAAAAAGAAAAGTAGTTCAAATGTTTATTATGAAAGACGTTAATTAACTTTTTTGATTAATTAAATTAATAATGAAAATAAAGTACATAGTAAAATTATTAATCAATATAAATTATAGTTAAATTAAAACAATAATATTGAATATCTCGTATGATGACTTTTTTATGATGATTTAAATATACTAAATTACATCGATTGATATAAATTAAAATTCTATTCATAAATCACAAGTACATGTTGATAACACTACTGTCAATTTGACAAGTGATTTTGACCCAAAACAAAATAAAAATTGACAAGTGATCAATTACTAATATGTATAACGGGAATAAGGTCAACACTTAGAAATGAAATTATGAAAAGAAAAAAAAAATTAAAGTAAAATTTTGATAAAGTCAAAAGAAATAAAAATAAATACAATGTTCAAAGAACGTAACGTGGCACTTATCAGATTCTCTTATGTACGGATCAAACTAAAATACAATAATTGAGTGAACAAACACGAGTTCTAAAGAGGAAGAGGAGAAACATACGAGAGATAGTGGGGAAAAAAAAAAAAAGGAAAAAGTATGGAAGAAATAAAATAGAAAAAGAAGAAAAATTATATTGAAAAATAGATGTATTAAATTAATGAAAAATAGTTTGATAAATATAAATTTATGATAAAGATATTTTTGTCTTTAAAAAGTTATTTTTCTGCTTCTGCTTCTTGTTTTTGAAAAAAGTAGAAGTTTACGGCTTCTTCCCAACAACAAAAAAACTACTTCTGCTAAAGTTCAAAAGCACGTTTGTTTTGTTGGCCAAACACTTCAAATTTCAAAAACAAACTTTTTTCCCAAAAAGAAAATACTTTTAGCATCCAAGAACCTTGACCAAACAGGTCATTAGTCATAGTCGCATCTAGTACGCACTTGAAACCTATGTTCACTAGATACATTGAAAAAGGTTTGTTGAGGCAATTCTTTCTTGTTGATGGCCAATTAATCTAGCTCCTAAAATATATACTTATATTCTTGATCCTTCCCTTTCACTAGTCTACTCAACTGGAATTGTAAATAGAGTGTTTCCTCTCTCATTTATATTTTCTAAAACAAGTAATGAAAGGGAAGCTGGGGGGCAAAGCACCCACATTTAAAAAGTTGAATTATATCAGATACTTCCTTTACAAAAGATACTAGAACGAAAAAAGTATAATCACTTGATTAAGAAGGTCTAGTTTCCAGTATGATAATTTCCGATCTAGTACTTAATTCCATTATGCAACATTAGTAATTATTTTAAGCAAGTAAGCGTGTTAGTCGACAGTCTTCCCTATTAATACATAATAATAATATATATATATAGATATCTCCTGTTGTAACAATAATAGTTAATTTTGTGGAGACAAGTTGCCGCAGGCGTCGACAAGGGAGCCTGTTTCGCATAAGATGGTCAAACGCAGACAACCAAATAGCGTCAAGCTACCTATACTGTCAAGTCGGTCCTTCAAAAGTAAAAAAATAACCTCAAAAGAATAGGCTCTATCTGGGGCGGTAATCAACTGATAACAATCCGTCAACCCTTAACTTATACTAAGTACCTTAGTCACGCCTATGAACCTATTCTATGGTTCTATTTGGAAGAAAATAAAAAAATCTACGTTTTGCGGAAAAAATTGCTTTAATAGTTAATATATTCCCTTTTATAAATATATGTTCAACTTTTACTGTCTCTCTTTAATTCATGATCCTTCCCCTAATGTAATTAAAAGAATTGAAATACAGAAAGACTAATAAGCTCCTTCGTTCATGAAATGAGTTCCTCTCGGCTTTTTAATATACTATTGGTTAAATAATCATGACGATGTAGGTTTTCCTCAACTAGGCCTTTTGTAATTCAAATAGCGAATTTCCATAAGAGTTTAAGTTTTTGCACTATAAAAAGTATTTACATAATCAATAGATCAATTAATAGGTAATTATAAATAAATTACTCGATAAACGTTAATTGGTAATATATAAAAATGATAACTAATCTGTAATAGCCAAGGTTTGTGAATTCTGGAGGTCCTTATGCAACTGTAGTGGTTAAATATTTGGAAACAAATTCCGTTTGTATTTCTTGTCATTGATATCCTATGAATTAGTAATAACAAAGCTTACGTCCCTATGATATCAAACGTTAATTGATGTTCAATCCTCCTCAACCATGACTTATTGGTCAAAGATATACGTATTGAATTCATTTCCTGTGAAACAAGATCAAGAAGCGTACATTATCTAAAGATTCAGATTTATTCTCAAATCACTTTTGAAATGGTTGAGTGAAGAACCAAGCTCTGAATAAAGGTTGCTTAACTTGAAATTTGTTGCATCAAGAATTTAGGTTTTCTTTATTAGCTAGAACCCTGACGTGACTGACTACCACCTTCTTCTTGGAAGCTACTTGCACGTGCAAACATTTTATGAATCAGAAGCTTAGTAATTATAAATTAATGAACACTCACGTCTCATTTATGTGTGCATATGCCACACGTAAAATAAAATACAAAAAGTCAAAATCTCATACTTGCATGTGAAAACCCCCTATATAAACCCTAAAGCCCCCCTTTACATATCGTAGCAAAACATTTTCGAGCCATTCTCTACAGAAGACCTCCTTTTATTCCTTGTATGTTCTTGATTCCATTCAAACATTTTCAACAATATTTGGTCACGATTCACACCAATGGAGAAACTCAATCTTTGCCTTCTGATTCTTGTCCTATCGATATTCTCCGTGAAGTGTGCAGCGGAGAGTAGTACTAGTCGTTTACATCCTCGTACTAAAACTTTTGTAGAGTTACAGTGCACGCGAACTCGTTATCCAAAACTATGCGTAACTTCTCTAGCCAACCATGTAAATTCTACTTCACAAGATCCTCAGGAAATAGCTCGAGTTGCTTTGAAGATAAGTTTAGTTAGGGCTGTATACACAAAATACTACCTCATGAAGGTATGCAAAGAACTTAATCAAACCAAAGCTAAGGATAATCAAGGAGTTTACGATTGTTTCGAACAAATCTCCAATGGCGTTTCCCAGCTTACAAATTCTGTTAAAGAACTTCAACATTTGAGTTTAGATGGTGAAAGAGCATTTGTATGGCATCAAAGTAATGTTCAAACTTGGCTTAGTACAGTTTTGACTGATGCATTCAATTGCTTGGATGGGATTAATTCTGGGTATTCAATGGGTGGTAAAGTGAGGGCTACTATTAAAGCTAAGGTTCTTAATGTTGCACAAGTTACAAGCAATGCTTTGGCTTTGTTTAATGGGTTTGCAGATAGGCATAAGGCTTCTCATCATGAAGGCTATGGCAAAAACAAACCCTAAAATATGTGCACCGGCCCCGGGCAACACGGTTAACAAGCCGATTCGGACACCACGGTTATTAAAAGTAAAATGGGGATGTTGAATTTGTGTTTTGGCTTCCTTTAGTTCTTTTTGTTATGTATGTCACTACATATGTAACTTCACTTTCCTTTCTTTCCCTTTTTTGTTTTTTGGGTGCAAACGGGAATAATGTAACTTCACTAAATCTGTGAATATATATTTTTGTACTTACTTTATATATATAAAAGGAAGCATTGATGCAAATATTTCTATATAGGGATGGATCCAAAAATTAAATTTTATAGGTTCAAAGTTCAAAGTTCTTTGAAATTATGAGTATAAAATTTATTGAGAGTTAATTATTATTACTTCTACCTTGTACTATGCTGACTCACCATGTAGTTATGTGCAGTTAGTTGTAATAGTTGTAAAGTTAGTTGCATCTGTAGAGGTATTATAGTTAAATATATGTACATATATACACAATACAATAATGAGAAATATCACAGTTCCATTTTACAATTCATCTCATTCTGTCTCCTCTCAGTCCCTTTCCTCTCTCTCAGAACTCTCGAGAATCACCATTGAAGCTTTTGAGTAAGTGTCATGACCCAAATTCTTGTTTTGTGAATAGTCGTGACGACACCTAGTCTCTTCGACTAGGTAAGTCTAACACTTGGGGAAATGAGATGAAAAACATGAAAATTAAAAACTAACACTAACAGATATTTTAATAAGCAATTGAGATGCCGCTCGACATATACAATAATCAACTCTCGAAATATACATGTCACTCCCAAGACCCGGAACACCGTAAGTCACAAGCTTCTACGAAGTTCTAACTGTTCTATACATCAGTGTCTATAGAAATAAGAGAAGAATCAACATAGGGGATAGAGGGAGACTCCGAGGATCTGCGGGCGCGGGCAGATGTACCTTGAATTTCTCCAAAACAGCAATGACTGCAACTAAGGATGAGGCTGGTAAAAGGAACCTGAATCTGCACACGAAAAACATGTGCAGAAAAGGGCATGAGTACACCACAGCGGTACCCAGTAAGTGCCGAGCCTAACCTCGATCGAGTAGTGACGAGGTCAGGTCAAGGACCTACTGGTATATAATGAATAAGTAGGAGAGTATAATAATATAATAAGAGACTGGAATTTAAACAAAGAGAACATAGCAATGTAGCACACAGAACACAAGGATAAACAGTAGGGGATCTCCCGAGATACCGTTTCGTAGTCCAAAAATAATGGTGTAAGAAGATCTCCCGAGATATCGCCTCGTAGCCTCATAAGTAAATATTCAAGGAGATCTCCCGGGATACCGTCCCGTAGTCCCAAAAGTAAATGTGCAGGGAGAACTCCCGAGGAACCGCCTCGTAGTCTGAAAAATAAATATGCAGGGGGATCTCCCGGGATACCGTTTCGTAGTCCCAAAGTAAATACGCAGCTCAAACGAATGAATATAACAGTTACATCACGAAACCTAGCTATAATTTAGACTAAGTACAAGTCAAGAAAGAAGCAAGTTTCTTCTAACCATGTTGCAAAGAGTTCAAATAGGTAATTAGGACACGTAGACATGTTATTTTAGGCTAACAGGATAACTATACATGCTAGTATATCTAGATAAGATGAAAACAGGCTATTACCTGGTAAAAATCAGGTTTTTTCCCAAATAGCATGTGTACGCACTCGTCACCTCGCGTACACGGCGCTCACATATCATAACAATACCAAATCCTAAGGGAATTTCCCCCACACAAGGTTAGACAAGTCACTTACCTCGAACCAAACTAAATCAGTTGGTAGCAATGCTCTTCCCATGAATATCCGGCTCCGAATAGCCCAAATCTAGCCAAAATCAATTACATACCATAAATATAGCTATAAGAAACTAATCTAGTCAATGAAATCTAAGCTAAAGCGAGAAATTAGGAAATCGCCCCAAAAAGCCTCTCCGGGCCCACGTCTCGGAATCGGGTAAAAGTCACAAAATATAAACACCCATTCACTCACGAATCCAACCAAATAAAAATTACTCAAATCCGACTACGAATCCCCTTTCAAAACTCCAAAGCTTAGTTGAAGAGCTTCTCCCAATTTTTCCCAAATTTCAACCCAAAGTTCGAAATTAAAGATAAAATTAATGATAGATTAGTGGAATATAACCAAAATATTGTGTTGAATCATTACCCAATCGATGTCTCTGAAAATTCCCCAATATCTCGTCCAAATCCGAGCTCCCAAACTCAAGCTTTGATAAAAATGGCCAGACCTTCGTTTTTGAAATTTTTAATACTGCCTAGTGATTCCTTAATCGCGATCACGGAAATAGCCTCGTGATCGCGAAGCACAACTTCGCTGCCCCAGAATTTAACCCTACGCGAACGCGGAAATCTCCACGCGAATGAGGTTCACTAACCCTCATGCTTACGCGATCGCGAAAAACCCCACGCGTTCGCGAAGAATAACACTTAAATTCCACTACTGCTTTACTTCCTCTTCGCGAACGCGGCCTAGCCCATGCTTTCGTGATGCACAGCGTGACCAACCTATGCAATCACGTCCTCAAATTCGCGAACGCGAAAAATAACTTTAGATGGCCTCTCAGATTGCCTTACACAATCGCGAGACCTCCATCGTGAATGCGATGAAGAAAAAGTCTCCAACAAAACACAAGAAAATATGTTATCTTCCTTAAGTCCAAAATGGCCCATTGAGCATCCGAAACACACCTGAGGCCCCCAGGACCTCAACCAAACATACCATCCAATCCCAAAACACCATACGAACTTAGTCGAGACTTCAAACCACCTCAAACAATGCTAAAATCATGAATCATCCTCTGCTTCAAACTTAAAGAACTTGAAACTTCCAAATTCAACAACCGATGCCGAAACTTATCAAACTACGTCCGATTCACCCCAAATTTTGCACACAGGTCATATTCAACCCTACGGACCTATTCCAACTTTCAGAATTAGAATCCACCCCCCGTATCAAAATTCCACTACTGGTCCAAATCTCTAAAACTTTGACTTTCTCCATTTCAAGCCTAAATGCGCTATAGACCTCTATATCACTATCCGGACACGCCCCTAAGTCCAAAATCACCTAATAGAGCTAACGAAACTGACAGAACTCCATTCCGGAGTCTTCTTCATACAGTTCTAACTACGGTCTGCATCTTATGGCTTAAACCTCCATTTTGGGACTAAGTGTCCCAAAACACTCCAAAAACCAAAACGAAACCTCCCGGCAAGTCACAATAGAAGAAATAGATATGGGAGAAGCAGTTAAGAGAGGATCGGGGCTATAACTCTCAAAACCACCGGCCGGGTCATTACATCCTTCCCCTCTTAAACATCGTTTGTCCTCGAACAAGCATAAAGGCATACCTTAAGTGGTGAAAAGATGAGGATAATGGCTGCGCATAACATGCTCAGTATCCCAAGTCGCCTCCTCGACCGGCTGACCCCTCCATTGAACCTTTACGAAAGCAATGTTCTTTGACCTCAGCTTTCGAACCTGCCTGTCCAAAATAGCCACTGACTTCTTGACATAAGATAGATCCTTGTCCAACTGGACTGAGCTGAAATCTAACATATGAGCCGGAGCGCTGTGATACTTCCGGAGCATAGAAACATGAAATACTGGGTGGACCACTACAATACTGGGAGGCAAGGCAAGCTCATAAGCAACCTCCCCAACGTGTCGCAATACCTCAAATGGGTCGATAAAATGTAGGCTCAGCTTGCCCCTCTTTTCGAACCTCATAATGCCCTTCATAGGCAAAACCCAGAGCAAGACCCACTCTCCAAACATGAATGCAACATTGTGAGCCTTCCGATCCGCATAGCTCTTCTGTCTGGACTTGGCTGTGCAAAGTCGATCCTGAATCACCTTCACCTTATCCAGGGCATCCTGAACCAAGTTTGTACCCAATAATCTAGCCTCGCCCGGATCGAACCAACCCACTGGGGACCGGTACCGCCTACCATACATATCCTCATACGGTGCCATCTGGATGCTCGACTGATAACTGTTGTTGTAGGCAAACTCCGCAAGTGGTAAGAACTGATCCCAAGCACCCCCAAAATCTATCACACAAGCGCGGAGCATATCCTCCAGTATCTGAATAGTGTGCTTGGATTGTCCGTCCGTCTAAGGGTGAAATGATGTGCTTAACTCAACCCGAGTACCCAACTCCTGCTGCACAACCCTCCAGAACTATGAAGTAAACTACGTACCCCAGTCAGAGATGATAGATATTGGTACGCCATGAATCAGGGCTATGTCATGGAAGTAAATTCGAGCCAACTGCTCAGAAGAATAAGTAATTATCACAGGAATGAAATGAGCTGACTTGGTCAGCCTATCCACAATCACCCAAACTGCATCAAACCTCCGCTGAGTCCGTAGGAGTCCAACAATGAAATCCATAGTGATCCGGTTCCATTTCCACTCCGGAATCTCTAACTTCTGAAGAAACCCACCCGGCCGCTGATGCTCATACTTCACCTGCTGTCAATTTAGGTACCGAGCCACATACTCCACTATGTCCTTTTTCATCCTCCTCCACCAGTAATGCTGCCTCAAGTCCTGATACATCTTCGCGGCACCCAGATGAATAATGTACCACGAGCTATGAGCCTCCTGAATAATCAACCCACGCAAACCATCTACATTAGGCACACATAGCCTACCCTGCATCCTCAATATGCCATCATCCCCAATAGTGACCTCCTTAGCATTACCGTGCTGAACCGTGTCCTTAAGGACAATCAGGTGGGGGTCATCATACTGATGCTCCCTGATGCGATCATAAATAGAAGACCGAGAGACCAAACAATCCAACACTCGACTCGGCTCAAAAATATCCAATCTCACAAACTGGCTGGCTAAGGCCTGAACATCCAATGCTAAGGGTCTTTCTGCTGCTGAAAGATATGCTAAACTCTCCAAACTCTCCGTCCGGTGACTCAAAGCATCGGCCACCATATTGGCCTTCCCCGGGTGGTACAAAATGGTATTATCATAATCCTTAAGTATCTCCAACCACCTCTGCTTATGTAAATTAAGATCCTTTTGCTTGAACAGATACTACAAACTCCGATGATCAGTGTAAATCTCACAAGGAACACCGTACAAATAGTGGCGCCAAATCTTCAGGGCATGAACAATAGCTGCTAACTCAAGTTCGTAGACAGGATAGTTCTTCTCATGCACCTTCAGCTGTCTGGACGCGTAGGCAATCACCTTACCGTCCTGCATCAACACCGCGCCAAGACCAATCTGCGATGCATCATAATATACAGTGTAGGATCCCGAACCTGTAGGCAATACTAAAACTGGGGTTGTAGTCAAAGCTGTCTTGAGCTTCTGAAAGTTCTCCTCTGTCCACCTGAACGGAGCACTCTTCTGGGTCAGCCTGGTCATAGGTGCTGCAATAGATAAGAATCCCTCTACAAAGGGACGGTAATACCCTGCCAAACTAAGAAAACTATGGATCTCCGTAGCCGATGACGGTCTAGGCCAACTCTGCACTGCTTCCACCTTCTTTGGATCCACCTTGATCCCATCACTCGATACTACATGGCCCAAGAATTCCATTGAGTCTAGCCAAAACTCACACTTAGAAAATTTTGCATATAACTGCTTTTCTCTCAAGGTCTGAAGCACAGTCCTCAGGTGCTGCTCATGATCCTCCCAAGTCCGGGAATATACTAGGATATCGTCAATGAACATAATCACGAAGGAGTCAACATAGGGTCGGAACACACTGTGCATCAAATGCATAAAAGCTGCTGGGGCATTGGTTAGCCCGAAAGATATGACAAGAAATTCATAGTGACCATATCGAGTCCTGAAAGCAGTCTTCAGGATAGATGGCTCCCGAATCGTTAACTGATGATGGCCTGAACATAAGTCAATCTTGAAGAACACTCTGGCACCCTCTAACTGATCGAATAAGTCATCAATACGAGGCAATGAATACATGTTCTTCACTATAACTTTGTTCAGCTGGCGATAATCAATACACATACGCATATAACCATCCTCCTTCTTTACAAACAAGATCGGAGCACCCCAAGGTTACACACTGGGACGAATGAAGCCCTTATCAAGCAACTCCTTCAACTCAGGAGGAGCCATACGGTATGGAGGAATAGAGATGGGCTGAGTGCCCGGCAACAAATCAATGCCGAAATCAATATATCTGTCGGGCGGCATGCCCGGAAGATCAGCTGGAAACACACATGGGAAATCCCTCACTACTAGAACTGACTCAACTGTAGGGGTATCAATACTAACATCTCTCACATAAGCTAAATACGCGTCGCACCTCTTCTCAACCATTCGTTGAGCCTTATGAAATGAAATAACTTTGCGGGGAGGATACTCTAAGGTACCTTTCCACTCTAATTGCGGTAAGCCTAGCATAGCCAGCATCACGGTCTTTGCGTGACAATCAAGAATAGCATAATGGGGCGACAACCAGTCCATGCCTAAGATAACATCAAAATCTACCATGCTCAGCAATAATAAGTCGGTTCTGGTCTCAAAACCACTAAGAGCAATCAAATACGACTGATACACGCAGTCCACAATAGAAGAATCTCCCACAGAAGTAGACACATAAATAGGGGAACTCAAAGAATCCCGAGATACACCCAAATATGGGGCAAAATAAGAGAACACATATGAATACGTAGAGCTTGGGTCAAATAATATCGATGCATCTCTATGACAGGCGGGAACAATACCTGTAATGACAGAGTCAGAAGTAACTACCTCTATATGAGTCGGAAGAGCATAATACCTGGCATGGACTACCCCTCTAGGGCGACCTTGGCCTCCCCGACCTCCACCTCGAGCTGGCTGAGCAGGTGGGGTCGTAGCTGGTGCTAGAATCATGGCTTGAGGACCCGGTGAAGCACGTGGTGGCTGAGAAGTCTGTGGAGGTGCAACCCTCCTAAGTCTGGGCAATCCCTCACCATATAGCGGGTGTCGCCACACTCAAAGCAACCCCTTGGAGGGCGTGGCTGCTGCGACTGACTCGGGCCAGGTCTGCTGGACTGGCCGCTAAAAGCAACCCGAGCAAGAGGCACACTAGATAATGGCGGTGCATAATAAAGCTTCTGGGGCCTAGAAGGGGTTGGAACACAACTGGTGGCTGGAAGAGCTGAATGAATGGGGTGACTCACATAACCCCTACTATGGCGAGCTGCTGGGGAACGAGCTCTAAAATAAGAACCAATCTCTCGAGACCTCTTGGCCTCTCTCTCCTCTCGGTCTCGGGCAAGCATGCCTTCCAATATCCAGGCAATACTCACAACCTGCTGATAAGGTATATCCATCTCCAACTCCCTAACCATACTAATCCAGATATTGGGGTGGAGTTCCTCAATAAACCATCGAGCCCTCTCTCGAACTGTGGCAACCAAGGCTGGTGCATGTCGGGCCAAATCACTAAAGCGGACTGCATACTCTGACACTGTCATAGCACCCTGGTGCAACTGCTCAAACTCCGCGCGCCATGAGTCCCTGAGGCTCTGAGGGACATACTCTCTCAAAAACATGTCCGAGAACTGAGTCCATGTAAGTAAAGCTACCTCATCCGGACTACTCAACTCATAAGCACGCCACCACTGATAGGCTGCTCTCTAAGCTGGAAAGTGGTAAAAGAAACCCCACTCGTCTCCGATACGCCCATAGTACGGAGAATACGATGACACTCCTCCAGAAAACCCTAAGCATCATCTGTAGCCAATCCGCTGAAGGTAGGTGGGTGGTACTTCTTGTACCTCTCAAGTCTGAGTTGCTCCGCCTCAGAAGTGACTGTCCTAGTCTCATGCTGAACCGAAGCTACCAGCGGCATAGGAATGAACTCTGGGGCCTGATCAACCTGGACTCTCTTCTCAGGAGTGCGGATTGCGGGAGTCTATGCCCCTCCCCCAACCTGAGATGTGGCAGGATCTAGTAGGATCAATCCAGCCTGAGCTAAAGTGCTGAACATGCTCATGAACTGGGCTAGAGTCTCTTGGAGGGCTGGTGCAGCAATAGGAATATCCGGTGCCTGCCCTCCAGCTGGAACTGCTGGGGGCTCCTCTGTCGCAGCTCGCGTGGGTGATCTGGCTGCACCGCATGGTCGTACTATACCCCAGCCCCGGCCTCTAGCGGCTCTAGCAGGGAGCGCGGGTGCCTGGTCATCAGATCCTCCGGTATGGGTCTTCACCATCTGTGAGAAAGAATACAACAACAACAATAACAACCCAGTATAATCCCACTAGTATGGTCTGGAGAGGGTAGTATGTACGCAGACCTTACCCCTACCCTGGGGTAGAGAGGCTGTTTCTGATAAACCCTCGGCTACCTCCCTTCAAGAACTCCCCACCTTGCTCTTGGGATGACTCGAACTCACAACCTCTTGGTTGGAAGTGGAGAAAGAATTGAATAAAATAGAATAGAATTTATTTTTAGAATTTGATGCCAATAACTTGCACGACAAGGAATCAAAACAAAAGTATGATTATTCCTAATAGTTCCATAGCCTCTCGAAGATAAGTACAAACGTCTCCGTACCGATCTGCGAGACTCTAATAAACTGGCTTGTGACTCATGATACCTATGAACCTAGGGCTCTGATACCAACTTGTCACGACCCAAATTCTCCCTCCATGAATCATCGTGACGACACCTAGTCTCTACGACTAGGTAAGCCTAACACTTGCGAAAATGAGATTACAAAGCATAAAAAGTAACAACTAACAGTAACAAATATTTTCATAAGCAATTGAGATGCCGCTCGGCATATACGATAATCAACTCTCAAAATATACATGTCACTCTCAAGACCCGGAACACCGTAAGTCACAAGTTTCTATGAAGTTCTAACTGTTCTATACATCAGTATCTATAGAAATAAGAGAATAATCAACATAGGGGGATAGAGCGGGACTCCGAGGATCTGGGGCAGATATACCTTGAAGTTCTCCGAAACAGCAACGACTGCAACTAAGGACGAGGCTGGTAAAGGAAACCTGGATCTGCACACGAAAAACATGTGCAGGAAAGGGCGTGAGTACACCACAGCGGTACCCAGTAAGTGCCGAGCCTATCCTCGGTCGAGTAGTGATGAGGTCAGGTCAAGGACCTACTGGTATATAATGTAGAAGCAGGAGAGTATAAAAATATAATAAGAGACTGGAATTTAAATAAAGAGAACATAGCAAAGTACCATGCAGAACACAAGGATAAACAGTAGGGGATCTCCCGAGATACCGTCTCGTAGTCCAAAAATAAAGGTGCAAGGAGATCTCCCGAGGTACCGCCTCGTAGCCTCAAAGGTAAATATGCAGGGGGATCTCCCGGGATACCATCCCTTAGTCCCAAAAGTAAATGTGCAGGAAGAACTCCCGAGGAACCACCTCGTAGTCTCAAAAGTAAATATGCAGGGGGATCTCCCTGGATACCGTCCCGTAGTCCCAAAGTAAATACGTAGCTCAAACGAATGAATATAACAATTACAACATGAAACCTATAATTTAGAACAAGTACAAGTCAAGAAAGAAGCAAGATTCTTCTAAACATGCTGCAAAGAGTTCAAATAGGCAATTAGGACATGTAGACATGCTATTTTAGGCTAACAAGATAACTACACATGCTATTATACTCAGATAAGATGAAAACAGGCTATTACTTGGTAAAAATCAGGTTTTTCCACAAATAGCCCTTGTACGCACTCGTCATCTCGCGTTCACCGCGCTCACATATCATAACAACACCAAATCCTAAGGGGATTTCCCCCACACAAGGTTAGGCAAGCCACTTACCTCGAACCTAGCTAAATCAGTTGGTAGCAATGCTCTTCCCATGAATATCCGGCTCTGAATGACCCAAATCTAGCCAAAGTCAATTACATACCATAAATATAGCTATAAGAAACTAATCTATTCAATGAAATCTAAGCTAAAGCGAGAAATTAGGAAATCGCCTCAAAATGGCTCTCTGGGCCTAGTCTCGGAATCAGGTAAAATTTACAAAATACGAACACCCATTCACTCACGAGTCCAACCATATAGAAATTACTCAAATCCGTCCACGAATCCCCTTTCAAAACTCGAAATCATAGTTGAAGGACTTCTCCCAATTTTTCCCAAATTTCAACCCCAAAGTCCAAAATTAAAGATACAATTAATGATAGATTATTGGTATATAACCAAAATAGAGTGTAGAATCATTACCCAATCGATGTCTCTGAAAATCTCCCAAAATCACGTCCAAATCCGAGCTCCCAAACGCAAGCTTTGATTAAAATGGCCAAACCCTCGTTTTTGAAATGTTTAATACTGCTCAGTGATTCCTTAATCGCGATCGTGGAAATAGCCTCGCGATTGCGAAGCACAACTTCGCTGCCCCAGAATTTAACCCCACACGAACGCGGTTCACTAGCCCTCATGCTTACGCAATCGCGAACAACCCCACGCGTTCGCGAAGAATAACACTTAAATTCCACTGCTGCTTTACTTCCTCTTCGTGAGCGCGGCCTAGCCCATGTGTTCGCGATGCACAACCTGACCAACCTACGCGATCACGTCCTTAAATTTGCGAACACAAAGAACAACTTTAGCTAGCCTCTCAGATTGCCTTACGCGATAGCGAGACCTCCCTCGCGAACGTGATGAAGAAACAGTCTGCAACAAAACACTAGAGAATCTGCTATCTTCCTTAAGTCCAAAATGGCCCGTTGAGCATCCGAAACACACCCAAGGCCTTCGGGACCTCAACCAAACATACCAACCAATTCCAAAATACCATACAAACTTAGTCGAGCCTTTAAACGACCTCAAACAATGCTAAAATCACGAATCATCCTCTGCTTCAAACTTAAAGAACTTGAAACTTTCAAATTCGACAACCGATGCCGAAACCTATCAAACCACGTCTGATTCACCCCAAAGTTTGCACACATGTCATATTCAACCCTACAGACCTATTCCAACTCCCGGAATTGGAATCCGACCCCGGTATCAAAACTCTAAAATTTTGACTTTTGCCATTTTAAGCCTAAATGAGCTATAGACCTCCAAAACACTATCCGGACACGCCCCAAAGTCCAAAATCACCTAACGGAGCTGACAGAACCGATGAAACGATATTCCAGAATCATCTTCACATAGTTTCGACTACAGTCCAAATCCTAAGGCTTAAACCTCTATTTAGGGACTAAGTGTCCCAAAACACTCCAAAAACCAAAACAAAACCTCCCAGTAAGTCAATAGGGTTCATAAATGGGGAATGTAGGAAACCTACCCCCAATTCACCTTAGTTTCGTCAATAGGAGAGATGCGACGATAGTTAACTTCTTGGATCCTTAATTCCCTCGCAAAGGAGATTTCTAAGAGTGTTGAGTATTTCAATGACTTAGTCAATCTATGGAGGGAACTGGAAGATCGATATGATCAAACAAATAAGCCAAAGCTATACCATATCCAAAAGGAGATTAATGACCTTGTTCAGGGCTCCTTAGACATCACTGCCTACTATACATGAATGAAAAGATTGTGGCAAGAATTAAACACCTTGAGTGCTAAATCTCAGTGCAGCTGTGTTTGCACATATGGATCAAAGAAAACTATGCATAAGGCAGAACATGATCGACGACTCATTCAATTCTTGATGTGCCTAAATGAGGTCTATACAATAGTGTGAGGAATTATTTTGATGATGAAATCTCTGCCATCCTTGGCACAGGCCTTCTCTCTGCTAATACAAGAAGATCAAAAGAAGAGGGAATTCAGGTCAAACAATCAACTAAACCTCGAGTCTACTTCAATGCATGTGAATTTCACAACATCAAAATTCACTTAGAGCTAGGAACTTCAAAACACACTACACTGCCAACAATAGGGGTCGACCATTCTGTGACTACTGCAAGAGGTAGGCCGCACAAAGAAGAAGTGTTACAAGCTACATGTGTATCCCCAAGGCAATTCATACAACAATCAAGCTTCAATAGCACTAGTACTCAATAATTTAGTCAGAGTAACAATTCAAATCAGATTCAAGGTCATAAGTTCAATAGAGGAAAATGAGATATGGCAAATGTGCTTGGAGTCCCAGCTGATCTGCTCTATGAGAAGGAAGATGATCCAATTCTACATGATGAGAATCAAAATGTCAACTTTACAAAGGAACAATATGGATAGATAATGTGTTTGCTGCAATACTTCCAGACATGCAACACATGAGGATCTCCCAGTAATGCCAATATCACTAATGGTGCAGTCAACTTTGCAGGTATTGCAGTCTGCACTTCTTCTATTGATTTTGACAAACCATCATGCAAATATTTTGAATCAAAGTTTGACCTTTGGATCATAGACTCAGGAACATCTAACCATATGACCTTCAATAAAACAACACTTAGTAATATCACCACACTACCATATCCTCTACTGATAAGTTTACCAAATGGATATAGGGTGGAAGTGCTTAAATTTGGAGATGTGATACTTAGTCCTGAAATCACCTTACACAAAGTCCTCTATGTTCCATCTATCAAATACAATCTGATTTTTGTCCATTCACTTGCAGTGCATCTTAGATGTATTGTGTTCTTTACTGATGCTTTATGTCTATTACAGGCCCCTTCAGTGAAGAGGCCTCAGGTGATTGGTAGTAGCATGGAGGGACTATACTACCTATGTTTCAGATGTCTAAAGGGTAAAAGTACTTTTTAATGATGATGTGTCAGTTTCTTGTTGCAACTGTTTTTCTTATGCTAGTGTAAATAGTAGAGATTTCAGAAGTCCTACTCATTCATATCATCATTCACCAAATATAATACTTCCACTCACAATAATAAGAATGAGTCTTCAGCTGTATTTGATAATTATGATGTGAATCGTTTGTTGCATAATAGGCTTGGTCACGTTCCCTTTGTCAAAATGAGAGGAATATCCTCTATACTTGGGAATTTCTCACCCAAACAACCTTTCATCTGTTCCGTTTTCCCAATGGCTAGATAAGCCAGACTCCCATTCCCACAAAGAACTAGTACCTCCACTCAGATATTTGAATTACTTCATATTGACATATAGGGTCCCTACCATGTCACTACCTATGATAATTATAAGTACTTCGTCACGTTAGTGGATGATTTTAGCAGGTCCACTTGGACCCATTTACTAAGCAGTAAAAGCAATGCTCTACAAGCCCTTAAAGTCTTTATAACCATGATTAAGAATCAATTCAACACCTCTGGAAAAACCATTAGATCTGACAATGGGCTGGAGTTTACCAGTCATGAAGCCACCCCATTTTATGAATCTAAAGGTATCACTCATCAGAAAAACCTGCCCCTATACACCACAATAAAATGGTTAGTGGAGAGAAAACACAAATATCTCCTAGAAACTGCTAGGGTACTTATGTTTCAATATAAATTACCAACTAGATATTGGGGAGAATGCATTTTGACAGCCACCTACTTAATTAACAGATTGCCTACTACCTACCTAAACAACAAATGCCCCTTTGAAATTTTATATCACAAGAAACCCAATTACTCTCATTTGAGGAGTTTTGATTGTCTTTGATACCCTACTGTGCCTAAGGTGCACGGGGATAAATTTGAGCCCAAAATAACTCCTCATGTCTTTATTGTCACGCCCCGACCTCGGGGAACATGACCGACGCTCAATCAAGATAACCTGGTCAAGCAAGCTTGCTAGATACTTTCTACCCAACCTTGCCCATGAATAGAGTAGAGATGTACTCCATTAATTAAACATTGTAAGGATTTCATAAACAACACCCATTTTATTACTATTAACAGCTTCATTTAAAAATTTCAAAATATTACAAGTTTATAGATATAATGAAAAACATGTTTGCCAAATACCAACACTTCTACTTCGATTCCCAACATCAAACACCACCCATAACATGTTTGCATAGCCTCTAAGTACAACAGAAGAGTAGTATGGAAGTGCCAGCAACAAGGCCCCGACTCTATCTCATAACACAACGTACAACATCAAATGACATCAGGCCCATAATAGAGTAGGGCTCACCAAAACATGTTGAATAGGGAGTAACCGCTAACGAGCTTCAAAGATGCCCTCTGATGAACCACCTGCATCCATTGAAGATGCAGCGCCCCCGATAAAAGGGACGTTAGGACATATGGAATAGTACTAGTATGTAAAGCTAAATGTCCTCTTTCAAAATAGAATGCTAATATAAGAAAGTGAAACTATGGAAACAGCAAGCAACGATCAATGATATTCAAATGCCAAGTTAAAACATAACAATTTTCAAAATACGAAGATAATACTGTGAAGATGATAATCAAAATACGAAGATAATCTTATTTTTGGTTGGGAGATCTTAGTATCGATATACCACCATGAATTTAGTATGGAGTCCGATCAAGGCCCGATCGGCTAAGTGTCATGACCCGAAATTCCCTCCTTCGGACCGTGATGGCGCCTAACATTTCACTTGCTAGGCAAGACAACGTTAGAATAATATTAACCAAGTTTTAAAAAAAGTTAAATTTTTAATAATCAAGGAAACAAAAGCGGAAGCAAAGTTTGATATATAGTGAAATAATCCATAAAAATAACGGTGTCTAAATACCATCCCAGAATTGGTGTCACAAGTGTACGAGCTTCTAGAATAAATACAAATAAAGGTCTGAATAAAATAAAGCTGTCTGGAAATAAGCACACAGCTAAAGTAAAATAGACGGGGACTTCAGAACTGCGGACGCCATGCAGTCATACCTCAAGTCTATGGTACGCCGCTGGGACCAACTCCAAAATCTGCACAAGAAGTGCATAGTGTAGTATCAGTACAACTGACCCCATGTACTGGTAAGTGCTGAGCCTAACCTCGACGAAGTAGTGACAAGGCTAAGGCGGTTCACTTACATTAACCTGTACGCAATATTAATAACATTAACAAATAATAGAAATAAATCAGGTAACTCATTTATAATAATTAAAGCCAACTCATCAGTCATAATCCACTTTTATTTCAACCAATTATGTTCCAGCGTGCAACCCGCTCTCACAACATATTCACATTCAATTTTGTTGCAGCGTGCAACCCGTTCTCACAATATATTCACATTCAGTTCTGTTATATATTTATTTCAATCAAGTATATATAGATTTATTAAAAAAGTCCATATTAGAGGATCGGGTTGCACGCCGCAACAGACTTATTAAAAGTCAATATTGGAGGATCGGATTGCACGCCGCAACAGACTTATTAAAGGTCAGTATTGTCTTGCTTAACCTCGAGTGGGGGAATTACCCCTTAGGTATTGAATCGTATGTGCCATTTGTGAAATGTGAAAATCCGTGTACGCGAGGTGATTAGTACGTACTTGGACTTATACGTGCAAAAATTTATTGAATTAAAGTCTTAGGCCTTATTGTGTAGTAAATTGGAAAATTGTGGAAAATTATTAAATCATCTGTTTGCCATGCCTAAATCCTTATTGTTGAATTTGTTTTTATATGATAATTTGATGTGATTGTTATTTAAATATTTATGAAATTTTGTGAGTATTGTTGGTTTAATATTTCTTGGAAATTAATTCCAATATGAATTTTCTTATGCAAATAATTAATTTAAGCGAGCTTAAGAATAAGTGTTAATATAATTATCTAAATTTGTATTAATGAAGGCTTTGCTTTATGCTGAGTAATGTCTATCTCTATTGATTATTTTTGGATGTTATATATATTTTGTGGAGCCATAGGCTATTTGTTGTGAAATTAATTAATTTTGTTATATCTTTGGAATTTGGTTATGGCCATTGGGAAAATTGTGATATGAATAGATTTTATTATGTTGCCGTGTTAATTTTCCATGTAAATTGTTGTGTTGTATGACTTATTGTTTTGGGGAGATAAGGGTGGCATTTCACCGTTGATATTATGTGGGTATAAGGGTGGCATTTCAATGTTGTTGTGTTTGTTAGAATATTGTCTGGGCGGAGCGATAAGGGTGGCTATAGGAGCGATAAGGGTGAAAATAGGAGCAATAAGGGTGGCTATTGATATTGTCTAGGCGGAGCGATAAGGGTAGCTATAGGAGTGATAAGGGTGGCAATAGGAGCGATAATGGTGGCTATTGTCAGGGACGATATGTGATGATGTGAGGTTGTGGTGTTGATGATTTTTATGTGATGTTGTGATTTTCTTGTGTTTATTTTTATTTTATGCCTTGTGTAATTGGTCTTGTTGATAGTAAATTGATAACAATCTGTTTTATGTTGAAATTGAGAGCCTGTGGCTATTGCTAGGCAGATTATAAAATAAAATGTGGGCACGAGGTGCTGTGAATAAATAATGAGGATATTTGACATGTGGATTGTCCGTATAGTTGTGATATGAAATGTGGGCACGAGGCATTATGATGAAATGATAATGATAATTGGCACGTGAATTGTCCGTGCAGCTGTGATATGAAATGAGGGCACGAGGTGCCGGGGAAATATGATGATTTAATTATGGGCACGAGGTACCGTGGAAATATAAAAATAGATTGAGACCCGTATTTAAGAAAAATATGAAAACGGACTGAGACCCGTATTTTTATGATTATGAAATAAAGTGTTACATGGTGACTTTTTAATTGAAAGAATTATATTCAAAATATTTATTTGGAAAGATTTTTACTTAGAAAGTATTATATGAAAGAATTGTATTTGAAAGATATTTATTTGAGGAAATTATATTTGAAAAGAGTTATTGAAAGAATTATATTTGAAAAATAATTATTTGAGAAAAAGTATATTTAAAAGAGAGTTATCTGGAAGAATTATATGTGAAAGACATTTATTTGAAGGACTTGATTTAATTGGGTGTAATTGTGTTTATTAATTGTTGAGTGATATTAATGGTACTTGTTGTCTGTTGTGCATATGACTGGTTGTTCTATCCTGCCCTTATTATTATTTGTTTCCTATTATTTTGTATATTATATTGCACAGGTTATTAGACTAGTGAGTGTCTTGACTGTACCGCGTCTCTACTCCATTAAGGTTAGTCTTGATATTTACTGGGTACCGACTATGGTGTACTCATACTACCTTTCTACACATTTTGTGCAGAGCTAGGTATTGGAGATATCAGACTTGAGAAGAGTTAAAGCGGGATCATAAGGATTCAAGGTAGAGCTGCTTGGTCGTCGCAGTCCCTTGGAGTCTTTTCATTTCATTGTACTGTTAATCTGTAATCAAACAGTATTGTATATTCGGTCCTTGTGATCATTCCATGTATTCAGTTAGAGTTTGTGATTCAGTACTACCAGTCTTGGGAGGTTGTATATCGTAATTATTTCCGCTATTAGTTTTGATTACTTAAAGAAAATAAATTGGTTCAAAATGTAATTGAAATCGGCTTACCTAGTCTTAGAGACTAGGTGTCATCACGACGCCTGTGTTGGAATTTTGGGTCGTGACACTAAGCCATCTCACAAGAGATATCCAATCACAATATCATCGTACTTTTAGCACAGAGTCCGATCTCAGCCCGATCGGCTAAGCCTTCTCACCAGAGACATCCAATCACAATAATTTCTACACAAAGTGGCCCTGCCGCCTCACCCGAATGTGTGCGGGTGGAGGTCTAATCACAATTACAATCATAATCACCACCATGTGTACGACATGGCGTACGATCTCGACCCGATCGGCTAGATCATCTCACCAAAATGCCGTGTGGATTGACATCATCCTTTTGCTAGCAATCATCTCATCCCAATTAAAGGGAATATTCTTATCACATCAATTTCATCCCAAATAAGGAGAATAATCACAATGCACTCCTATACCGGCATCTGTAGTTTCGGGGTTAGGTTGTTCTCACCTACCCTTCCTCGGTGACTAACGATACTCCCAAAAATATTTTTGATTTTCATACAAGGGAAACATAAATACAATTGTATTTACCTTCTAACCTATCACACAGTATATAGATTCATTAGTACTTTCAACCACTTACAAAATCATCATTTCATTGGCTCTATTAGCCATACATATGATTCTTCTTTCATGGCACAATGGCCGTATTTTATATTCCACACTTCTATTTCTTTACTTTCAAGGATCATCATCATAAACATCAACATATAGAATATTCCGGAAATCACAACTTTAAGTTTATTTGTAATGAAGACTTTAACATAGTGGATCTCTGTCCAAGAAATTGAGTAAAATGATTGGCAATCAAAGCACAAGTTAAAATTATAAACGAGTAACACACCATTTATTCTTAAAATACTTTTTCCCCAAAATGGCAATGCACAATTTCAACTCATGAATATGTAAGAGCTTAAAACACATTGGAAATACTTAAAAAACATAGCATTAGTTAAAACAACCACATTTGGGCATTACTCGAGAACATAAGCTTTTAGGCAAATCTATTTTTGAAGTCATTTTGAAACAGTTAAATCAAGGCTCATTCCATAACGTCTGTCACATCATTTTATTTTATTGGCACCATTAGCCACAAGTATAACTTTCATTATTGGCACGGTGGCCACACTTTATATCTTCAACCCACTTCTTTCACTTTCAAGCATCTTTATAGATTATCAATAACAAGGCATTTCTAATCAAGACATTAGGTACACATATGAGCAATATGAGTTTTAGACGCATGGAGTATTATTTCCAAGTTAAGCATAATGAACTTTCATTTGAAATATGACTCAAAGCCATAACATTTTAATACACATATCATTCTTGAACACATTTCCGAAGGATAACATAATGTAATAGGAACATTTGGAACACATTTGAATACATAATTCTCAACACTTTACTTACTCGAGACAATCGAATTTATTGGGAACAACTCGAAAAATGGGAATAAAGAACTTGAGCCAACCATACTTGAGACTTACGAGAACATCATGGAATTCAATTCTAAGAGGTTAGTTTATCCAACACACCTTGTTTGAGCTTTTCTTAAGGTACTACAATGTCCCAACACCTCTAGCAATATCAATCTATAGGAAGATAGCGAAAATCGGATAATAATTAGAAGGAGTCTCATGACATATGTCTCTTGGGAATTTTATCAAACACCTATTTTACAAAATTGATTACAAAGCTCTACAAGGGTAATCCCTTCCTCCATCAACCAATTTTAACAAGAAACTACCCAAAATAGTTCAACAACCCCACATACTACTTCCTAATGCCACATGCATGGACTATCTCTAACCTACAACATACATAAATCCATAACTTCTTGCATAAAACTTAGGAGAGTGACTTACCCGGATAGATGATGGTTTAGGGAGTGGCTTCCATGATTCTTGAAGATTGTGGGCAAGATTGGATGAATAAAATTGCTAGGTCTTCTCCCTCTCTCTCTAAGATACTCTCTCTTCTCTCTAAAAATATCAGGTTTTACCTTGTAAAATGACCCCCTAAGGCCTTATATCAAACTAGGGTCGGATAAGAAAATTTCCAAAAATGACCCCGAAGTCAATTATGTGGTGCAATTATGTTGTAGCAGAATCGATATGTGGCCAGCAGAATAGATATGTAAGAAGCAAAACCGATTATGTGGCCAGCAGAATAGATATGTGGGCAACAACATTTTTAAGCGGCCATCATAATGATTATGCGGCCAATAGAATGGTTATGCTTCCTGCCGAATCATTATGTAGCCAGCAAAATTGTTTTTCAAAATATGCCTATTTTTTGTTTCACTTTGTGATGCTTATGCGGTCCGCGAAACAATTCTACGGTCGCGAAATTGACCGTAGAATCGCCTTCTTCTTCCAAAAATTTCCATGAACACTTCAGTGCATTATTCAATCCAAAAATTCTGTATCGCAGTTCTACAACCCTCGTATACATTAGCCTACCTCGGCATCACAAAACATTAAATTTCTTGGTGAAATTTTACGGAGCCTTACATCCTCCCTCGCTTAGGATCATTTGTCCTTGAATGAGGAGTCGAGTCCGCCCTAACACACCCAACATAACTCATCTCGTTTTTTCACACATCACAAGACCCTAAATTTTGACTAACTCACAAATTGTTCAGACATTTCGGTCGAGTCTTCTCTGTAATTGGGCTAATCCACCTGCCAGAGAATCACCATACCACCCTAACAACACTTCCACAACTCAACAAAGCATCACGATATATATCAATCACATAAATCTCAACATTAGAGGTATTACATCTTCAACAGTGGTATCCTAACATGAACTATACATATTTAAATCATAACACATAGAAAGTACCTTTCAAACCACAACTATCTGGCTATACAAACTACTGAGAATACTTTCTTTCCCAACACTCTCGGCCTTCGAGGTGACCCCCTCGACTAACAAACTGCTCCATAGTACATTAACGGAGCCAATCTCAACTTTCAAACTTATCTAACAAGGATGACAATTAAGTACAAATCATAAGCAAATTACCCATTAACTTCACATTTATTAACAATTCACATAATATCTTCATGGAGAAAATCTTGAGAATATCCCGTTCACTTTCTTCAAAATTAAATCTCTACGCTGAACACTCAAACTAAACCTTTGGTGACCTTCATCAATTATTCTAAGATGTGCTAGTATGAATATGAATATAAAGTTTCCTACCTAATATGTTTGATCATCCGATGATGTTTCTTCTTTGACATGTTTGAGCCTTCAACCCTTATAGATTTAATACAAAAAGGAACAATGTGTTTCGAGATTGAGCTGTAATTATTCAAGGATCCATCAATATGCTGATCATGGGCATTTCAGAAGGTTATATCCTAAGAGACATAAAGGTTACTATAAATAGTGCTATCATGGTTAATCATTGTGATGACATCATCGATTCGACAAATGAGGCATAGGGTTGCCTATTAGGCATTGATAATATGGGGACCATGTACATGATCCTAAGATGTAAAAGAAGTGAGTCATTTTAGACATATGATATATGGGAGGCATGATAGAGAGAATAAAGACGTTAGCATCCGTTATTCTTGGAAGATTATGAGTTGCGAAAGGGACAATAACAATTGTTTCATTCCATATGTGCCTTGTTCGGCAATAGTAAGCCTCAAGGAGAAATAGCCAAGCGCGCGACACCCGCCGCCTCCCGGAGTGTAGGAAAAATCAGTTTAACTCGAAATGAGAATATTCTGGCACCCTGAATGTGATATGGGTTTCAAAATAGATGAAGTTGCGTTACGGTCTTAACATTAATTGACACAAGGAATCGATGACACAAGCCCATGAGGTTGAAAAAAGAAGTTGAACACTTGTAAGATTATTATCTTTCTAATAGCCTAACCCTTCCCAATAGTTGATCCTATATGAGAAGACTAGAGATCCGACAAACTTGTCTTTCAAATCAATATGTCCATGATATGTGTCAGAATCTGAAACATACACCCGAAGTGGAGAGGAAAGGGTAGCATAACGCTACTTAACTTTTAACCACACATAAGTGAAACCATGTAGCTAGGACATCTTAATATTGGGATGAAATCATGTATTGGTTAGAGAGAATGAATATTTTTCTATGAGCTAGACATGTTTCTGCCATAATAACTCTCAAGATGCAATACCAGGCCACTTTATGGGCAAATACAATACTAGGAACAAAGTGAGATACTTATTGAGGAATGATCTAAGTAGACATGAAAGTCATACTGATATGGGCGGATAAAAAGATCTTACTGTGATGAATTCGTGAGGATCCCAAGTTTCAGAGGAACTTTATGCGGACAAGTGACCTCTTTCAATCAACATGTATACCTATGATATGTGCTGAGATATGCTCTCATGTTTCTAGACCGTGAAAAGGTTTCATGATAATATTCACAAAGAAGTAACTGTTCAAACCATAGGAGCCACATACACCGGAGAGAGAAAGAGTGGCTCAAGAAGGATCTCGACACTAGGCTAGTTTACATTAGATTTGATACCACATAGGTAAACTTTACGATGGCACATGCATAAGCACAAGTGAGCAGATGTTATCCATTTGAATAAGGTTCTGTAAGAAATTCATCAGGCATGGTCCCTTGTTGAGAATATTAGGGAAGCAAATGAGAAGTATTAGCCTAGGGTTATAACTCAATTCCTCAAGAGATTGTAAGTAAGAGAATTGTGATAAAGAGGCTTCGTGAATTAGGCATCTCGTTCAAAGAGTAAGTACATGCAATGTTTTGTGATTCAACGACTTGTTAAGACCATATTTACGTAGGGTCTTCAATATGGGTATACATATATAACAAGGAAACATTTTGCAGAGTTCATAATGATATAGCAATGAGTGACTTACTTGGTGATTTTAGGTTGACAGGGAAGTACCTTAATTGATGACCCTCGACTCCACATCTATAACATACATTGCTACCGTAGTGACATACCCCTGAATGACATCTCCTACACTTCACGCAACGAGGATGAGGTCCACTAAACTGACTCACCTCACTGGCATGATATTTACCCTTTTTGCATATATCACGATCATCCCCCTTATCCTTCCTCCAAGCCTTCATGGCGAGAGTAACAATCTCTATACCAGTTTGCTGTGTGGGACTTTGGAATTTCCCAAGCCTACCACCCCTAACATGCTACTGAGCATACTCACAACACGACGCAAAATATTCCCGCTCGCATATCGGGCAGACCGAGCTAGGTGTACCTAACCTAGGTCATTTGTTCTTCTTGTGCCCCCTCATTCCATAACTATAACATATTTCAAGAGTCATCCAACACGTCCCCAAGTGTCGTTTTTTACAAATCAAACATTCCGGCTTATTGGTACAAACAACCCTCCTTCATTTCTTAGGTGCTCTCACCACATGATCTGTTGGCGTAGTAATATTAATAAGAACAAGGACACTTCCCTTAGCAGCTAGTTCTTTAAATCCCCCCCGCTACCTCGAACTCGTGGGTTACTCATCTGGAAAATGAGATATGACGAGGAAATTAGCTTCTTATTTTGAGCTCTATCGCACGATCTGAAGCATCAAAGAAGGGTGTTATTCCTAAGTGCCCAAGTAGCCTCCTAATTATAGATGTGGTCAACAACACACCGATAAGAAAGACTCTACTAGACATGGCTCCGAGACATCCTAGGATACTTTAAAACCTTAGGCTCTGATACCAAGTTTGTCACGCCCCGACCTCGGGGAGTGCGACAGACGCTCAACCAAGATAACCGGGTCAAGAAAGCATGCTAGATACTTTCTACCCGACCTTGCCTATGAATAGAGTGAAGATGAACTCCATTAATTACACTGAAAGGATTTCATAAACAACCCATTTTATTACCATTAACAGCTTTATTTAAAATTTCCAAAATATTACAAGTTTATAGATATAATGAAAAACATGTTTGCCAAATACCAATACTCTAGTTCAATTTTCCACATCAAACACTACCCACAACCTATCTACGGAGCCTTTAAGTACAACAGCAGAGTAGTATGGAAGTGCCGGCAATAGCCTCGGTTATACCTCATAACACAACGTACAACATCAAATGACATCAAGCCCGGAATATAGTAGGGCTCACCAAAACCTGCTGAATATGGAGTAACTGCTAACGAGGTCCAAAGATGCCCTCTGATGAATCACCTACATCCATTGAAGATGCAGCGCCCCCGATAAAAGAGACGTTAGTACATATAGAATAGTACTAGCATGTAAAGCTAAATGTCCTCTTTCAAAATAGAATGCCAATATAAGAAAGGGAAACCATGGAAACAACAAGCAACAATCAATGATATCCAAATGCCAAGTTAAAACATAAAAGTTTACAAAATACGAAGATAATACTGTGAAGATGATAATCAAAATACGAAGATAATGTTATTTTTTGTTGGGAGATCTTTAGTACCGATATACCACTGTGCAATTAGCACGGATTTTGATCACGGCACGATCGGCTAAGCCAACTCACAAGAGACATCCAATCATAGTACCATCGTACTTTGGCACGGAGTCCGATCTCAGCCCGATCGGCTAAGCCTTCTCACCAGAGACATCCAATCACAATAATTTCTACACAAAGTGGCCCTGCTGCCTCACCCGAATGTGTGCGGGTGGAGGTCTAATCACAATTACAATCACAATCACCACCATGTGTACGACATGGCGTACGATCTCAACCCGATCGGCTAGGTCATCTCACCAAAATGCCGTGTGGATTGACATCATCCTTTTGCTAGCAGTCATCTCATCCCAATTAAAGGTAATATTCTTATCACATCAATCTCATCCCAAATAAAGGGAATAATTACAATGCACTCCTACACCGGCACGTGTAGTTTCGAGGTTAGGTTGTTCCCACATACCCTTCCTCGGTGACTAACGATATTCCTAAAATTATTTTTGATTTTCATACAAGGGAAACATAAATACAATTGCATTTGCCTTCTAACCTATCACGCCGTATATAGATTCATCAATACTTTCAACCACTTACAACATCATTATTTCATTGGCTCTATTGGCCATACATATGATTGTTCTTTCATGGCACAATGTCTGTATTTCATATTCCACACTTTCATTTTTTTACTTTCAAGGATCATCATCATAAATATCAACATATAGAATATTCCGGAAATCACAACTTTAAGTTTATTTGTAACGAAGACTTTCACATAGTAGATCCCTGTCCAAGAAACTGAGTAAAATGATTGGCAATCAAAGCGCAAGTTAAAATCATAAACGAGTAACACACCATTTATTCTTCAAATACTTTTCCCCTAAAAGGGCAATGCACAATTTCAACTCATGAATATGTAAGATTCTTAAAACACATTTAAAATACTTACAAAGCATAGCATTAGTTAAAACAACCACATTTGGGCATGACTCGAGTACATAAGCTTTTAGACAAATCTATGTTCGAAGTCATTTTGAAATAGTTAAATCAAGGCTCATTCCATAACATCTGTCATATCATTTCATTTTATTGGAACCATTGGCCACAAGTATAACTTTCATTATTGGCACGGTGGCCACACTTTATATTTTCAACCCACTTCTTTCACTTTCAAGCATCGTTATAGATTATCAACAACAAGGCATTTCAAATCAAGACTTTAGGTACACATATGAGCAATAGGAGTTTTAGACGCATGTAGTATTCTTTCCAAGTTAAGCATAATGGACTTTCATTTGAAACACGACTCAAAGCTATAACATTTTAATACACATATCATTCTTTAACACATTCCCGAAGGATAACATAATATGATAGGAATATTCGGAATACATTTTGAATACATAATTCTCAACACTTTGCTTACTCGGGACAATCAAATTTATTGGGAACAACTCGGAAAATGGGAATAAAGAACTTGAGCCAACCATACTTGAAACTTACGAGAACATCATGGAATTAAATTCAAAGAGAGTAGTTTAGCCAAAATCTCTTGTTTGAGCTTTGCTTAAGGTACTACAACATCCCAACACCTCTAACAATATCAATCTATAGGAAGATA
The DNA here is from genome assembly GCA_000715115.1 of Nicotiana otophora. Taxonomy (NCBI): domain Eukaryota; kingdom Viridiplantae; phylum Streptophyta; class Magnoliopsida; order Solanales; family Solanaceae; genus Nicotiana; species Nicotiana otophora. The sequence goes on along the minus strand of AWOL01S0048547.1, from coordinate 185,769 downwards.
ACAAAAATCAGATAATAATTAGAAGGATTCTCATGACATAAGTCTCTTGAGAATTTTGTCAAACACCTATTATGCAAAATGGACTACAAGGCTCTACAGGGGTAATCCCTACCTATATCAACCAATTTTAACAAGAAATTACCCAAAACAGTTCAAAACCCCACACACTACTTCCTAATGTCACATGCATGGCCTATCTTTAACCCTACAACATACATAAATCCATAACTTCTTGCATAAAACTTAGGAGAGTGACTTACCCGGATAGATAATGGTTTAGGGAGTGCCTTCCATGATTCTTGAAGATTGTGGGCAAGATTGGATGAATAAAATTTCTAGGTCTTCTCCCTCTCTCTCTAAGATACTCTCACTTCTCTTTAAAAATATCAGATTTTACCTTGTAAAATGACCCCCTAAGACCTTATATCAAAATAGGATCGGATAAGAAATGACTCCCGAAGTTAATTATGTGGTGCAATTATGTGGTAACAAAATTGATATGTGGCCAGCAGAATAGATATGAGGAAAACAGAATCAATTATGTGGCCATCAGAATGGATATGTGGGCAACAAAATTTTTATGCGGCCGGCATAATTATTATGGAGCCAGCAGAATGGTTTTGCGACTTGTAGAATCATTATGCGACCTGCAACATTATTTATCAAACTTTTCACATTTGTTTTTCCACTCTGTGATGCTTATTTGGTCCGCAGAACCGTTCTGCGATCGCGAAATTGACCGCATAATCGCCTTCTTCTGCCAAATATTCCCATCAACACTTCAGTGCATTCTTCAACCCAAAAGTCTGTATCGCGGTTCTACAACCCTCTTCACATTAGTCTATCTTGGCATCACAAAACTTTAAATTTATTGACGAAAGTTTATGGGGCCTTACATTTATAGGCTATCCTTTTGGGACAAAGGGTTAGAAAGTACTAAGCCTAGCCACTAGGAAGATACATATCTCTAGAGATGTAGTGTTCTATGAAAATGTCTTTCCCTTTATTCTAGATTCTAAGGATGTTTCCATGTACAATGTTTTTAAATCAGTCTCCTTTCCTACTTACATTGAGGGTGACATTCCACATCTTGGTGTTAAAAGTTCTGCATATATCACCTCTCCAGGTGTGCATCAACACCCTAAAGTTTCTCCTGTTAATGATACCTCAACAAATACATCAGGCATCTCATTCCTTTATGCCTCTATCCCTGTAGCTTAATATGAAGCTACTAGTCATTCTTTACCCATATCTACTCAATCAGAAATACCTATACTCAGGAAGTCCACAAAACATACAAAACTCCTACTTACCTCAAGGATTATATTTTTACCCTTCCAAACACATCTCAACCTGCTACCTCTCAATGTGCACCTTCCTTGAATGAACTATTCTCCAACCATAATCACATCACCCATGATGTCTTGTGTTCTGAGAGTCAGCACTTGGTGACAAATGTTTGTCATGATAGTGAGCCATCCTCATACGGAGAGGCAGTACTTAATCCTGCATGGCCAGCAGCCATGACACAGGATTTGATGCTCTTCATGCCAATCATACTTGGGACCTAGTACCCCTGCCAGCTGAAAAACAAGCAATAGGATGCAAGTGGGTTTATAAAGTCAAGCATAAAGCAGATGGAAGTGTTGAGAGATTCAAGGCTAGATTAGTGGTGAAAGGTTATACTCAACAAGTAAGGGTTATACAAAGACATTTTCTCCTATTACCAAGATGACAAGAATTAGAGTTTTGGTTACTGTTGTGCTGAAGAAAGGCTGGGATATATTCCAACTTGATGTAAACAATGCATTCCTCCATGGTGACCTATATGAAGAGGTATATATGGAGATGACACCAGGTCTTCTGATTGACTAGTCTGGTTCACACAAGATGGTCTGCAAGCTAAACAAGTCTTTGTATGGGGTAAAACAAGCCAGCGGGCAGTGATATGTTAAGGTGACTGAAGCCCTGTCATCAATAGGGTACAAGCATTATGAAAATGACTATTCACTATTCTCCAAGAAGACCTCATCCTCCACCATCTTTGTAGCTGTTAATATTGATCATGTGATCATCACTGGTACTGATTCAGTGGATATAGCCAAATTAAAGGCATTCCTTGACAAGTTGTTCAAAATCAAGGACCTAGGGAGACTTCACTACTTTTTGGGCTTAGAAGTCCTGTACAAGCCAAATGGTATTATCATTTCTCAAAGGAAGTTTGCCTTAGACTTGTTAAAGGAGTATGACTTCTTTGCCTACAGCACCTTATCTTCCCCTCTTGATCCTACTTTGAAATTGAAGGTTGATGAAGGCACTCTTTTCCTAGATCCCACATATTCCAAACAACTAGCGGGCAAGCTCAATTTCCTAACTAACACCAGGCTAGATATTGCATACGGTGTACATCTCCTCAGCAAATTCATGCAAGCACCTAGAGATACACACTTAACTGCATCTTTCCATCTTCTCAAATACCTCAAGAAGGATCCCACACTGGGGATATGTTTCTCCAATAGCACTGATTGTTCCATCTATGCTGTCAAGACCCAAAATCCTAACCTGTCGTGATGGCGCCTATCTCAGTACTAAGCAAGCCAACAACATCAATAACCCACGAATTCCTTTAAATTTAAAAATGTAACGTTTAATACAATACCAAAATCAAGCAATTTCCGATACAACACTCCCAAAACCTAGTGTCACTGAGTACATGAGCATCTAATATGAGTACAAGTTTGGAAAATATGGTCTATAATAGTCTGAGACCAAATACAGTAAACAAGGAGATAGAGAAGGAGAGACATGGTCTGCGAAACACGTCAGCTACCTCAAAATCTCCTGAAATCAACTACGCGAAATGATCAACACCTGCTATGTTCAGGAATACCTGGATCTGCACACGAATTACATGGTGTAGTATGAGTACCACCAACTCAGCAAGTAACAATAATAACTAAGGAACTGAAGATAATGACGATCTACATAGTCATAGTTCACTTTCAGTAGTTCCAGCAAAGAATAGATATACTTTCAAATCCGGCAGTTTAAGTCAAATTAATTTTATACAGTTCAATTTCAAGTAATCCGGATATAAATTCTTTCAAAGATTTTATAACAATGACAGATAGCAACCAAGTGCAACAACAAATGTAAAGCAAGTACAGCCTCTCAGGCAACAGTCACTCAACTTATCACAACAGCTCAACCACTCGGCTCTCAGCCCTCAGCACTCACACTCAATGGGTACCCGCACTCACTGGGGTGTGTACAGACTTCGGAGGGGCTCCTACAGCCCAAGCACCATAATCTGCACGGACAACTCACGTGCTGCACGGACAACTTACGTGCTATAATATCATGCACGAACAACTCACGTGCTATAATATCCTTACCTCACCGACAGGCTCTCAGTCTTACTCAGTCCTCAACCTCTCAAGTCTCTCGGGCTCTCAGAAATCACAAAGATCAGCCCAAACAAAGATAGCATAGTATATCAACAAATATCCAGAAAGACTGAGGTATAATACGCAAGAAAAATCATGACTGAGTACAAGATATAAATTAGCAAATAATTCAATAAGTGCGCGACCTCTACGGGTCTCAACAGTACTATAACATAGCCTAAGCATGATTTCTAACATGATTTATAGTCAAATTTCTTTAACACATAGAGATCATATAACTAACAATAAATTATTCAACTTTATAGTTTTTCGGGACGGACCAAGTCACAATCCCCTCGGTGCACGCTCACACGCCCGTCACCTAGAATGTGCACCACCTCCAAAATAATCACATGATACCAAAATTCGGGGTTTCATACCCTCAGGACCAGATTTATAATTGTTACTTACCTCAACCCGTGTAATTCTTTATTCTGCTATGCCCTTTCCACGAGAATTGGTCTTCGAAAGACTCGTATCTAGCCAGAATTAATTTGATTCAGTCAATACTAATTATTGTAATTAATTCCATAAGGAGATACTAATATTTCCAATAAAATTCGAAATTAACTCAAAAATTGCCCGTAGGGCCCACATCTCGGAACCCGACAAAAGTTATAGAATATGAACGCCCATCCAACTACGAGTCCAACCATATAAATTTTACCAAAATCCGACATCAACTAAACCCTCTCATCTTCAATTAAAGTCTATGAAAATTTTTACCATTTTCAACCCAATCCTTACCTATTTGAACTTAACAGTCCTTCCACAACCTTATTGGTATGTACACATAATACTCTAACACCCAAGAATCATACTATAAATCACCCATTTTAATTCCAAACCCTAAATTGAAGAATTGAGGAAAGAAATTCTTACCTTTTTGAAGCCCTAGCAAGATCCTTGTAAAATCTTCAAACCTTGAACAAGAATTGATGGATAAATGACTAAGTCTTCACTTTCTCTCTCTAAAATGCTCTCACTTCTATCTAAAATATCAGATTTTGGCTAAAAAATGAGCTTCAAGGGCTATAAATCGAAGTTGGGTCGGGTCAAAAATTAGAAAGAATGGAAGCTCCGATACGGTTATGCGGTCGCATATGCGATCGCTTAACAGGTACGTGGTCCGCATACCGGCCGCATAATTTGGCCTCCAAAGCTGGGCGTACTGACTCGGTCTGCGGTCATTATGCGGTCCGCATACTTATTCTACGGTCGCATAATATACCGCAAAACAGGTTTGCGGTCGCCTAGTGCACCGCAGATTTTTCTCAAATCTTGCCCCTCTCCTGATCCACTTTGCGACCATTATGCGGTCCGCATACTTATTCTACGGTCGCATAATATACCGCAAAACAGGTTTGCGGTCGCCTAGTGCACCGCAGATTTTTCTCAAATCTTGCCCCTCTCCTGATCCACTTTGCGACCATTATGCGGTCCGCAGAGTGATTCTGCGACCGCATAGTGGTCGCAAAAATTACCATTTTTCGACAAAATTTTTCTTTACACATCGGTGCATTGTTCAACCCAATGCAAAATTTCCTTAGCAAATTTTCTCCGGGGTCATTACACATAAGTTAACATCCGGTCAATCTTTTCAACTTAAATTCTAAACCTTGGAACTAAGCGCGCTAACTCATTTCAAAACATCACCGAACCCAAACCAATTACCCCGACAATCTAAATAACAATTGTAATTCATAATTTGAGCAGTAAATGGGGGAACGGGATTGCAATAGTCAAAACGACCGGCTGAGTCATTACATCTGCATACTGTGACTCTGACTGGGCAGCCTGCCCTGACTCTAAGAGATCTATTACTGGTTATATTATTCTAGTGGGAGATAGTCCTATCAGCTGGAAGTCCAAGAAATAAGAGACTATTTCCTTGTCTTCAGCTGAAGCTGAATACAGGTCCCTCAGGAAAGTTGTTGGGGAACTGGTGTGGTTAAGCATGTTATTTGAAGAGCTCATTATCCCACGGTCCAGTCCCATTGATGTCCTCTGCGATAGCCAATATATCATCCACATTGCTCACAATCCTGTGTTCCATGAACGGACAAAGGTTATTGAAGTAGACTGTCACTTTATAAGGAACAAACTCTAGGAGGGCCTTATTTCTCTCCACTATGTAGCCACTAATGATCAAGTGGCTGGCATTCTTACCAAAGCCCTCACAGGAGTTAAACATACTGATGTCCTTGGCAAGTTGGCTGTGAGACCCTCCCATCCAACTTGAGGGGGGTGTTGACTGTTGAGAGTTAATTATTATTAATTCTACCTTGTACTATGCTGAGTCAGCATGTAGTTATGTGCAGTTAGTTGTAATAGTTGTAAACTTAGTTGTATCTGTAGAGGTATTATAGTTAGTATGCGTGTACATATATACACAATAAAATAATGGGAAATATCAGAGTTCAATTTTACAATTCATCTCATTCTCTCTCCTCTCAATCCCTTTCCTCTCTCAGAACTCTCGAGAATCACCATTGAAGATTCTGAGGAAGCTTCATATCTTCTTCAATGTGTTAATCTCAATAAAATTTAATATTTATAAAAATATTTCATGATCCTCACAAAAATATCTATGGCATTTGTAAAAGATGTTAGATTTAATTGTACCCATATTCAAAACTATAAGTCCGTTTGCAAATGCTGAGATCACGGCAATCTTATTATTGAGATGGAGATCATGAGCTCATAAAAGGAAAAGAAGAAATATAATTGCAAATACTTATAGTTGAATCAGTAGTGTTTATTGATATTAGGTGTTGAGAGTTAGCGATGGTGATTCAGTTGCCAGTGAGTTCCAAAATAGATCTGTATCGGCTCCATGACTCCATTATGGTTTATTGATTTAAATTGATATTTTATGTTGTTGGTGTATAGTTTAATCTGCGATATTAGTTCGATTATTATTAGTAAAACAAAGTATGAAATCGGCAACAACAACACCAATAATATATCCGTAGGCAAATAGCAACAACATAATTTAATTTTTGTTATATGATAAAACTTTTAACCATTAGTTTTTTCCTGTTGGCAAACATTTTAATCTTATTGGTGCCATAGTTTAATCATGAGTTTTTTCTTCTTTTTTCCCGAAATTTAAAGTTTCTACTGATAGAGTAAATAGGTTAAATGAGGGAATGAGTTTAATCATATATTTAATTAGGCAAAAAAATTATGATTTCAAGAGATTTTCCGAATAAGAGAAAAATTGAAATATTTAAATAATCCATCCTATATAGATAGTTTTATTTTTCTTTTCGAAAGTTATGGACACATAGTCACGATTTCGACTGCTACCATCCCATTTCCTATTAATAAAAATAAAATAAATATTCGTCTAGGTAATGCTAAGATGCCAAAAAATACTCTATTATGTAAACTTCCCATGAATGCACATTTTGTATTGAAGTACATGACGAGAATATATTCTGATAAAATTTGTATTTTGATCTTCTATTTTTTTTCAATTGATTCTGCCGTATGGCGGCAGCGCCCTATATAACAAAATAGAAAGTTATACAAGAATAGGAGTATGTGTTTCAACACAGCCCTCAAGAGAGATGAATGGACATGCTCATTCACATGACAAAAAACTTGTTAGCACTTCACAAAATACCCATTGCGATCTCCATTCATTCTGAATATTATAAGTAACGCTTTCTCTCTTTCTTGTTTGTTAATACTTGGAGGTGGGTTGAATATTATAAGACAAGGTGGGTTGCTCTGATGGTAAGCACCCTCCACTTTCAACCAAGAGGTTGTGAGTTCGAGTCATCCCAAGAGCAAGGTGGGGAGTTCTTGGAGGGAAGGATGCCGAGGGTCATTTGGAAACAGCCTCTCTACCCCAGGGTAGGGGTAAGGTCTGCGTACACACTACCCTCCCCAGACCCCACTAGTG
>AWOL01S0048547.1:138009-177375 GCA_000715115.1 Nicotiana otophora | reverse complement strand
AGGTTGTGAGTTCGAGTCACCCCAAGAGCAAGGTGGGGAGTTCTTGGAGGGAAGGATGCCGAGGGTCATTTGGAAACAGCCTCTCTACCCCAGGGTAGGGGTAAGGTCTGCGTACACACTACCCTCCCCAGACCCCACTAGTGAGATTATACTGGGTTGTTGTTATTGTTGTTGTTGTTGTTGTTTGTTAATACTAAAAGAAGTACATATCTTAACTAGAATTGCATGCATAAGAAAAATAAGGGAGACTCTCCCCTTCATATCAATAAGAAAAAGATGTTAGTGACCCCATGCCTTTTACCCAATGACAATGCATATATACTCGTCACCTTACATATACGCCGTTCTCATACATAATTCACGTAGCAAATAGACCAACAAATCCTAATTTCCTCACGTCAATGTTAACCACAACACTTATTTTACTCTGCAACCAAGTCAATCAACCAACCATGGCCTTGCCTTTTGAACAAGCCTCCAAACCAACAAAATCTAACCAATTATCGACTAAACAATTCAAAATAAGCTCTAGAAGTTGTTCACGAAGGAAAAAAGGTTCAATCTTTGATGAATTTGAAAAAATCAACAAAAGTCAACCACAGGCCCACTTGGTCAAAACCCGAGATTCGGACCAAAACCAGAATACTCATTCATCCCCGAGCTCGGTTATGTGATTTGTTTTAAAATCCGACCTCAATTTGAGGTCTAAATCTCAATTTTACAAAATACTCAGTTTCTACCCAAATCCCTAATTTCTATCATAGAAATCCTAGATTTGATGTTGAAAACACATGAAAAGTATTGGGTAATTGCAAGAAAATTGATTAAAGTTGCTTACCAATAAATTTGGGAAGAAAAATCTCTCGAAAAATCGCCTCTAGAGTGTTTAGGGCTGAGAAATGGTATAAAATGAGCTAAATCCCGATTTTTCCTCTTTTACCTAGCTGCAGATGTCGCAAATGCAAAACACAGGTTACAAATGCGAACTGTGCGTCAGAATCCTAGAAGTCGCAAATGCAACCCATATATCGCAAATGCAAATATCCCCCCTTCGCAAGTGCGGATAATTACTTCACAAATGCGAAGCTCACCCCTCTGAACACTGCATAGCAAATGCGGTCTCAGCTTGTTCACAAATGCGAACTCTTTCCTCACAATTGCGAGATCACCCAGCCCAGGCCCCTGCTCGCAAATGCGATGTTTTGATCGCAAAAGCGAGATTCACATTTGCCAGTCAGACTTCACAAATACGAGATCTGCACACCAACTCTAGAAACAGAAGTGCACCAGCTAGTTCAAGTCATCCAAAACTCATCTAATACACACCCGAAATTTACCCGAGCCCCTCAGACTCCAAACCAAATATTTACACAAGTCTAAAAATATCATGCGAATCTGCTCGCACAATCAAAATACAAAAATAACATCTAAAATTACGAATCGGACATCAAAATGCATGAAATTCAAAGAAAAACTCAAGAACCTCTAGAATCACAACCAAGCGTACGAATCCTATCGAATTAACTCCGAATTGTACCAAATTTTGCAGACAAGTTTCAAATAATAAAACGGACCTATTCCAAGTCTCACAACCAAAATCCAAACCCGATAACCATAAAGTCAACCTACGGTCAAACGTAAGGAATTTCAAAACTTTCAAATTGCCAACCTTCGGCAAAACAAGTCAAATCAACCTAGGGACCTCCGATTTCAATTTCGGGCATACGCCCAAGTTTAAAATCACAACACGAACTTACCGGAATCATCAAAATACCGATCCAAGATCGTTTACCAAGAATGTTGACCGTGGTCAACTCAAATGCCATGTTAAGTCAAAAATTACTTTTTCTTCAATTCTTTACGTAAAAACTTTTCGGAAAAGGGCACGGGCCACGCACGCAAATAAAGAAACATCAAATGAAGTTAATGGAGGTCTCGGAACACGGAAGTAAAGGCTAGTACTCAAAACGACCTATCGGGTCATCACAATTATGATTTTAAGAGATTTTCGAATAAGAAAAAAATTTGAAATATTTAAATAATCCATACTATATAGATAGTTTCCTTTTTCTTTTCGAAAGTTATGGACATATAATCACGATTTTGACTGCTACTAATAAAAATAAAATAAATATTCATCTAGGTAATGCTAAGATGCCAAATATCCTCTATTATGTAAACTTCCAGTGAAAGCACATTTTGTCTTGAAGTACATGATGAGAATCTGATAAAGTTTGCATTGTGATCTCCATTTAATCTGAATATTATAATTAACGATTTCTCTCTTTCTTGTTTGTTAATACCAAAATATGTACATATATTAGAGTTTCATGCATAAGAAAAGTAAGGGAGACTCTCCCCTCTACATCTGTCACGACCCGAACCGATGGGCCGCAACGGGCACCCAATACCTTACTCAATCGAGTACCAACATAACGTATCTTTTCATGTCATACTATCATAGATAACTGAGCCGGAAGGCTGCCGTGAGATAAGTAGAATACAACATGCAATACCAATTTATACATAAGACATACTGGCCTATAAGACCAAAATAACCACTCGTACACTGAACATTGGCCGACAAGGCCATACAATCTTTTATGTACATGACATCTATCTACAAGCCTCTAAGGATACATAATTTTCATAAAGGACGGGACAGAGTCCTGCCATACCAAACAATATACGTCTAAATCATACTAACCAAACAAGCAACTCCGAAGCAAATGAGCGCACTAACATCATCCGCTGAGCTGATAGCCTACTTGGAGGGTTCTCGACCTGTCTATCGGGACCTGCGGGCATGAAACGCACCGTCCCCAGGCAAAAGGGACGTCAGTACAAATATACCGAGTATGAAAGGAATAAAAATCAGTAAATAATATAAATGAGAGAAACATAGAATAAAAGACTCGACATGTACGTTTGCATAGCTCTCTGAATCATTTCATTTTTATAATGTCATGCATATGCGTATAAATGTCATACCATGCATAGATATATGCGTTCATAACATCATCAAGCCTCTGAGGGCATCCCATCATATTATCTCGGCCACTGTGAGCAAAATCATCAACGTATACCAGCTGATCAGGTGGTGGTGCGTATATAACGCCGTAACCTTTTTCTCATATCTCATATAAATATAATATACATATATACGCTTATATAACACCATCTGGTCATGAGTCAATTTACATGTATAAATGCATAATATGCATAAGAAATACGTTAATAAGATTTTCTCGGAATGCCATAAAAATCAATATGCCTTTCGGATAAACTTTATCAAATACGTATTTTTCTGAGACCCATGAATAGAAGATATAATAATAATTCACATGGGGAATCAAGAATATAGACACCCCTAGTATTTCTATGAATAGAGTCATTTATGAAAGTTGCGTATTTTGCTCATTTCATTTGTATTATTTGAATCATGCCAAAAAGAAAGAAGGGATAACCTTAACATACCTGAACCGATTCTCTTGACAAGCGACAACACGTAACGGCAGATCGAAGTAGGGAATAATTCGCATAATATTCTTAAGAAAAATTATACCGTACTTTCTTAAAATTGTATCTCACGCATAATCATACCTGTATGAACTTTGCTGAAATTCATTCGTCACTTAGTGAATATGACCATCTTCATCTTGACATCTTAAAGGAGCCTTTTGTTGTGCTAATCACCCAACGTTGCTGGTCTTATTCAAGTGACCATATATTTTATGGAAAGTGAATGTCAACAAATTTTCTGTTTTGTGCATTGCACATAATTGGATATTTGCTACTATTTCTAGCTTATCTATCTCTGCGATAAAGTAGCTATTGTTTCATTTTTAAAACTAGAAACTTTTGTTATCTGGTTAATCCCTTGATAAATTAAACCATTCACATTTCTTGTTTAAGTGTCATGCCAAAAAAATGCTACGTTGATATCAAGTTGCAGTGTCAACTTATTCAAGTGGCAAGTGTCTTATGCCTTATGACTCATCATGCAAATTTGTGCCACTTGGCTTGGTTTAATGCCATGTGGCAACCCCAAAAATATTGTTATCCACTTAATTAATTATTTCCACTTACTTAAAATATTACTTACTTTTAAAATACCTTATACATCTAACTATCATGGTCATGTGGTACCTTGTATGACACTAGTCCATAAATACCGAGTATTTTAACTCGGGCCGTATTTTATCCCAACATGTCAAACTTGGACGAAAATTTATTTTCTTTGACTTGCTTCCCCTCTCACCTTCACGAATTTACACATCACTTGTTTGAAATAGCATAATGCTTATAATCTCAAAATAATCTCATTCCCGAACTTACGTCGATTAACTTACGACGAAACCTTAATGTACGAAAATGAAGAATGTAACATCTCATTTCCGAGCTTATATATATCAATTTACTTATGGCGTACTTCCATGTACGAAAACATGGGGTGTAACAATATTAATAAGAAAAATATGAAAATCTAAAGAAAGGTGATTGTCGGTTAAAACTCAGTAAAGTTTACACCTTTGTTGGTAATTTAATCACCTTTTCTTTTTCTTTTATTACTTTGCTCTGCTAATTTAAATTCCATAAAACTCTTTTCGAATGGCGCTCCAAAATTTGCCAATACATAAGCTTTTTGAAGGGAAGTTTTCCCAACTGCAAGACTTATAAAATACATAACAGAAGATACAACAAATGCTTATATTACATTCCATACAACTATTTGGTTACCGGATAATCAAAAAAGATCCTCATCTCCCTCTAATTATGCGAAAATTAATAAATTAGATTAAAGGACCCAAATTTTAGCACACTTTAAGGAATGTTATCAATTAATATATCCAACCACCCCTCCCCCAACCCCAACCCAAAACAAAAAACTCAATCTTCTCCTATTGACAGCTTCACCTCCATTTTCTCTAACACTAAAACTACAATTTCAGATTTAAAATCTTCCATTTTCGATACCATTTCGACCTCTGCCATTAAAGAAATCCAAATCTCTTGAAGGAGCATTTTCTAAAACATTTACCTATTGCATAAAGCATAAATTGAGGATCTATAATGTTTAATGTTTATTTATCATAATTATCATGAAAGAGATACTTAAGGTATGTGCGTAATGTATATTGTATATTACTTATATAAACTGGATATTATATAATTAAAAAATATAATAATGCATTATAATATATATATATATATATATAAACTATTAACTAGAAAATCTATTATATATTATACGTACATATGCCTGGGTATACATAATATATCATTTATATTATTACAAATATATAATATTTATTCTTTATATTCGTACATTCATACCAAATATATGACAAGGTGGATTGCTCTGATGGTAAGCACCCTCCACTTCCAACCAAGAAGTTGTGAGTACGAGTCACCCCAAGAGCAAGGTGAGGGAGTTCTTGGAGGGAAGGATGCCGAGGGTCATTTGGAAACAGCCTCTCTACCTCAGGATAGAGGTAAGGTTTGCGTACACACTACCCTCCCCAGACCCCACTAGTGGGATTATACTGGGTTGTTGTTGTTGTTGTTGTTGTTGTTGTTGTTGTATTCATACCAAATATATATTATTAGTATACTATAGTTATAGTATATATTTATATATTATTAGCATACTATATCTATGTATGTATAATATACTATACATAAATATGGTGGTAAAGTAAAATCATTCATTGAAAGATAATTCGATGTTATAACGAAAAGGAGATGGAGAGTTGAAAAATAAATTTATATGCATTACTCCGCAAATGAACTTAAAAGAATGTAACCTAGGGAAATTATATCCTAAAATTTTCATTCCAAGGCTGGAAAAGGTCACGAAAATAATTGAAACCACCACTATATGAAGAAAATAAAAAATCAAGTTTAAATCTACAAGTTTGAACTGGGTCTGATATTGCTCACACGAATGAAGGCTCCCTCGGCAATCTTGAAAAGAAACCTTGTCGGCAGCAGCACCATGTCGGTGTTTATTGCGTTCTAGTATGATGAGATATTGAAGATGAGACACAAAATTTGATAAATTTGAAGTAAAAAATCTCTAATTCTATTTAAGTGGAGATAATTTTAGGAAAATGTCACGGCCCAAAACCTAATCAGTCGGATGGCGCCTATCGTGATATTAGGTAAAGCCGACCTTTCCAAAACACTTTCATAATTTAAAAGAAATGAATTAAGATATTTAAAATAATCGGAGTCTTTCATAAAAATGGGGTAAAACCCAAATAAAATATAAGTGCGAAAGAATAGCCCGACATCGAGGTGTCACTGAATCATGAGCATATAGATATCCAGTCTAATACAAACAGTGTCTGAGTATCAATACTGAAAAGAAAGAAAACATAGAAGGAGACAAGGTCTGCGGATGCCGACAGGTACCTCGTAGTCTCCGGTACTCGATCGCACACGAGCTCAATGATCTTCGTGATCAAACACACCTGGATCTGCAAATGAAGTGCATAGTATGAGTACAACCAACTCAGCAAGTAACAGAAATAAATAAAGAACTAAGAAGGTAGTGACGAGCTATATAAATACAGTTCATTTTCAATAATTCCAGCAAAGAATAGACATGCTTTCAAATCTGGTAGTTTAAGTTAAATCAGTTTATACAAATACAGTGCAAGTAATCCGGATATAGAATCTTTCAGAAATTTTACAACAATGACAGATAGAAACTAAGCGCATCAACAAATGGAAAACGAGTATAGCCTCTCAAGGCAACACACACTCAACTCGTCACAACAGCTCAATCACTCGGCTCTCAGCCCTCAGTACTCACACTCAATAGGTACCTGCGCTCACTGGGGGGTGTGCAGACTCCGGAGGGGCTCCTTTCAGCCCAAGTGCTATATCCGCACGGACAACTCACGTTCTACAAGGACAACTCACGTGCTATAGTATCAATATGTGAAACCGTACGGACAACTCACGTGCCACAGAATCAATACCTCACAGACAGGCCCTCGGCCTCACTCAGTCATCAACCTCTCTAGTCTCTCGGGCTCTCAAAAATCACAAAGATCGGCCCAAACAAAGATAACATAGTATATCAACAAAATCAAAAAGAGGCTGAGATATGATACGCAAGTAAAATCATGATTGAGTACAAGATAGTAATTAGCAAGTAATTCAACAAGTACACGACCTCTACGGGTCCCAACAGTACCATCACATAGCCTAAGCATGATTTCTAACATGATTTGCAGTTAAATTTCTATAACACAGGGAGAGCATATAGCTAGCAATAAGTTATTCAACTTTGCAGTTTCATGGAATGGACCAAGTCCCAATTCCTACGGTGCACGCCCACACGCCCGTCACCTAGCATGTGCGTCACCTCCAAAATACTCATATAATCTAATAATCTGGGGTTTCATACCCTTAAGATCAGATTTAAAACTGTTACTTACCTCAAACCGCGCAAAATCCTATTCCGCAATGCCTTTGCCCCTCGAACCAGTCTCCAAATGCCCCGAATCTAGCTACAAGTAGAACAATACAATCAATATAGGCTAAAGGGATCAATTCTACAGGAAAAGTACTAAATTATAGCCAAAAAATGAAATTGGCCCGAACCTGGTCCCCGAGGCCACATCTCGAAATCCGACAAAAGTCACAAATACCGAAAGCCCATTCACTCACGAGTCTAACCATACCAAATTTACTCAAATCCGATAATAAATTTTCAGTCAAAACCTCAAAATCCCAACTCAAGGGTTCTTCCTCTTTTTTCCCAATTTCTCTCCCCAAATCACAAATTAGATGATAAAATTAAAGATGAAATCATGGGATTTAACCAAAACCAAGTAAGAATCACATACTCCAATTAACTCCACGAAAATCCCTTCAAGAATCGCCCAATTCCGTGTTCTCTAGATCAAAATATGTAAAAATGGGTTCAAACCCTCGTTTTTGAAATTAATACTACCTGCCCAGATATCCTTCATCACGATCGCGGAACATTCCTTGCAATCGCAAAGCACAACTATGCTGCCCCATAGTTTTACCTTACGCAAAAGCGGAATCACTCACGCGATCGCGGATCACTGCCTCTCATACCTACGCGATTGCATCCTGCCTCACGCTATCGCAGAGAGCATTAGCCACACCTCCCCTCCTTCTCAAATCCTTCTACGCGAACGCGACCTTAGCCACGCATTCGCGAAGCACATCTTCGTACACATATGCGATCGTGTTCCTACCTCTGCGATCGCATAGAACAAACTCACCTCTGTCCCAAAGAAGCTTACGCGATCGCGACTAAATCCCTGCGATCGCGTACAAGGAAACCAGAATTTGCTGAAACCAGAACTTCAGCTATCAAGCCAAGTCCAAAAATGATCCGATAAGCATCTGAAACTCACCCGAGGTACCCGGGACCTCAACCGAATATACCAACACATCCCAGAACATCATACGAACTTAGTCAAGACTTCGAATCACTCAAAACAACATCGAAACACCAATTACACACGGATTCAGCCCTAAAGAATTTCTGAACTTTCAAATTCCACAAACGACGCCGAAACCTACCAAACCATGTCCGATTGACCTCACATTTTGCACACAAGTCATATTCAACATTACGGACTTATTCCAACTTCCGAAATTGGAATCCCACCCCGATATCAAAAAGTCAACCCCCAGTCAAATTTTCCAAAATTTGACTTTCGCCATTTCAAGGCTAAATTAGCTACAGACCTCAAATTCACAGTCCGGACACGCTCCTAAGATCAAAATCACCCAATGGAGAAAACGGAATTGAAGAAACTCCATTCCGGAGTCATCGTCATACAGTTCCGACTACGGTCAAAATCCTGAGACTTAAACTTTCGTTTTAGGGACTAAGAGTCCCAAAACACTCCGAAATCAAAAACAAGACCTCGCGACAAGTTACATAAGCAGAAACAGATATGAGAAAAAATAGTAAATAGGGAATCGGGGCTAGTACACTCAAACACCTCGAATCTAGCTACAATTAATTAGATTCAGTTAATAAAATTTATTGGAATTAATTCCAAAAGAAAATGCTAATTTTCCATAAAAATTCGAATTTTGGCTAAAAATTCGCCCGTGGGGTCCACGTCTAGGAATCCGACGAAACTCACAAAATTCGATAACTTATCCAATTACAAGTTTAATCATACTAATTTCACTCAAATCCGACTCCGAATCGATGTTCAAATCTCAAAAATTTATTTTATGAAATTGTAGAAAATTCCTCCGATTTTTCTCGAAAAATTAATATTCTAATGCCGAAAACGAGGATTAATTCATGGAATATAATCACAAGGGAGTCAAGAACACTTACCCAAAGATGTGTGAAAAGTTTCTCTCCAAAATTGCCCAAACTGAGCTCCAAAATCCGGAAATGGTGAAAAATAGTGAAACCCCGAATTTAAGGCTTCTGCCCAGCGACTTCCGCATCTACGGTGGAAAAGTCGCATTTGCAACATTCGCTTATACGGTCGAAGCTCACACCTACAAAGGTCGCTTCTGCGCGCGTTGGGCCGTTTTTGCGCCTTTCACTTTTGCGGCCGCCTTGTCTCACTTGCGAGTCCATTTCCGCAGGTGCGATCACACCAGAACCAGAAAATTTCCAGCCTTAGCCAAAACATCCAAAATGCTCCGAACCTCGTCCGAAACTCACCCGAGTCACTCGGGACCTCATTCCACTATACCAACAAGTTTCATAACATAACACAAACCTACTTGAGGCCTCAAATCATACCTAACAATATCGAAACGATGAATCGCACCTTAAATCAAAATCTATGAACTTTCAAATTCTATATCTTGTGCCGAAACATATCAAATCAATCCGGAATGACTTCAAATTTTGTACACAAGTCATATTTCACATTACAGACCTATTCTAATTTCCAGAATCGGATTCTGACCTCGATATCAAAAAGTCAACCCCTCGGTCAAACTTTCCAAAATTCAACTTTCACCATTTTAAGCCTAATTCCACGATGGACCTCCAAATAATTTTCCGGACATACTCCTAAGTCCAAAATCACCATACGGAACTATTGAAATCATCAGAATTCAAATTCGAGGTCGTTTACACATAAGTCAACATCCAGTCGATATTTCCAACTTAAGCTTTAAGCCTTGAAACTAAGTGTTTTAATTCATTCCAAAACCTCACCGGACCCGAACCAATTAACCCGGTAAGTCATAAAATAACTATAAAGCATAAATTGAGCAGTAAATGGGGAAACAGGGTTGTAATACTCAAAACGACCGGTCGGGTCGTCACATTATCCCCCACTTAAACATAGGTTCATCCTCGAACGTGCCAAGAGTTGTTTCCAAGCCATCAAAACACTATCCCATATTACCACGCACGTAACCAAGGTGATCCCACACCACCCTATTCTGTGTAAATTGTATAGGCTTGACAACACAACACAACTGAAAATCATTAATTTAACCTTAGCCCCAAAACCTTGGAGCCAAATTCCTAACATCCAGAATGCTTTTCAAGACCCGAATCTCACATCTACCTACTGTATAAGCCTGAACAAGCTGTTTCCAGCCATAACCATAATACCAGATACAATCACATAATATACTACACAAATCGCATACTCGTAGCATCATTCCTGATCATAGTAACTACTCCAAAACCAACCAAGTACTAGTATTAAATCCCATATCAAACCAAACTTGATCCCACAACCTTCGTACACTGTTGATAATAAAAGAAACAATCAAAAACTCATAACCACTCATCAGATCAACTAGCCATGGAGCTCTCTCGCCCCAACCAGAACCACAATCCTCTCGTAAGCCGACTTTCAATATTATCCTCCCAATATGCCGGAATCAAATCTGGTAATACCCATTCTAGGTCCAATGACCTTATATTATTAAACATAACTATCTCATTGACATGCCACACCGATAAAACTCAATCCACAACAGCGCAACCTTGTACCCAAAAATGGAAGATGTCTTACAGTAGAGAACTGTATTGTAAGTTCAACAAGCATCACCACAACTGTAATACTATAAGCTCATTATATATATAGTAGAACCAAGACACACAAATTTAATAACAGTAACCAGCTCTTTTAGATCTCACATTAACATCACTCGCACAGACAACTCACGTGCTATAGTATCAATATCTGGACCCGCACGGATAACTCACATGCTAATAATATAAATATCTGGACCCGCACGGCCAACTCACGCGCCAATAATATCAGTATATAGATCTGCACGGACAACTCACGCTCCAATAACATAATCCACCTGGCATGGTCACAGGCCTCTAATCCAAGCATATCATCCATGAGCAATCAAATAAGTACACATGTATATGATAAATGAAGTAGGATTCACATGCTCCTGGACTGGTATAAATAACACGGCGTAGAGCAGGCATGTGCAAAGTGCGCTATCACAACTCAAATCGGCAGTTAACACAGGAATAATAACAACCTAGTTTGTTGAGGGAATTAGCCTCTTTGTAACCTCAAATGTAATCCAGATAGTTCTCAACAAAGGTACGAATAAGAGAAACGTCATAACGTTACGCTTAACCATCAACTCTAGGCATATCATAGCCTAAACATTTTCCCGAATCTGAATAATTGCCCCAATGCCAGCACATGGGCTTAAACCTCTCTCTCTCTCACTCACTCACACACACACACACACACACACAGATATATATATATATACACACACACACACACACACACATAGCGCGTAGTCATCACAAAGGCAACTAGTGCCTCCACTGAGTTAAAATACAATACTCACCTCAAATAGGCCGCAACCCTGAAAACATATGATTTTGAGAACTCCCAGTCTCCAAATTCATCGAACACATAAATCACCGTAACTGATCCCAACTCCAACACTAAAATGACTAACGCATCTTCCATTCATGATAATCCTATGAGGAATACTTTCATAATGCTTCCGTGCCACATAGTAATAATTTGAATATCAATAGTCTATCAACCAGGTGAGTACTGCAATACCGATGAACATCCGTAAGTCAAAATACAACGCACCTTCATAAATGTGCACCCTTCTCAGGAATTACCGAGAAGTTATAACATTCATCGAAATATCTAAAACTAACCATGCTATCCAACATTCATTACCTTCTCTTCAAGACTGAACTGTCACCTTGTACATGTAAATCCTAATCCCGCACAACGCACCACATCTATTATGCCATCATGTGACAAGCACAAGAATCCCATTATCAACTCTAAGTCACCAGCAAATTACATATCCGGTTAGTTAGAAACCTTTCTCTTGCTTCCTTCCAGGAGAAAATCACAATACACAACACGTTTCCCATACCAGTAGAAAATATCCTTTTCAAACCATGGTAGAAACCATCAAGAACACTTTGAATTCCATCTGCACATAACCAAGCTATTAGAACTAAATTCCTCTAACTCGACCAAACCACGTAGGTCACCAAAACCCAAGAATATTGCCACCAAAACATCTGTAGAATCTCACCACATTATAATTATCCCTATAAATACCACAACCGAAACACCCACTCTGAAAATACCTTATTTGAGTCTAAGGTCGTTTCATTCACCTTCCTGATACTAAAATATGAAATCCATAATGATATACAAAAATACCACAAGTCTCGACACCATATAACTTAAATCTCAGATTTTAGTCATAAATAAATCCGCCAAAAATTCTCAATTGTTACATATTAATCTCGAATCCATTAGAACTTTCTCGAGAGTCAACCCCTTTGTTCAAATCCATATTACACCGCCCAAATGGGCCAAAAGACACGTGCCCCATTATCACAACAACACTCAAAGAAGTAACTCTACTTTAATACAACCTATCAAATTCATACTTCGTGAGCACTACATCATTCACAAATAACAACTCACTCATCTCACAATTTCATATTCTCATAAAGCGCATTATAACTGGCATCCATAAATTTCCTTACTCGAGTCATTCTCGAACTCCACCTCTGCAAGTCATCACTGATTCCCAAGTATACTTCAAACCAACACAAAATATTTGACCCATAACCATGAATTGAATTATCAATAGAGGGCTCCCCCACTTGGCTCAAAGCCATAGATTAAAATACTTGATAACTCAAAATACCCATGCTTTATTACTGTCTTAATACCGCAGTCAGTTCAACGAAAATGTTTCTCAAGCTTAAGACACACCAATCATAAATACCTCAACCATTCGCTAATCTTGCATTCATTCTCTTAACACTTAAGTCAACTTTCTTAACCAGATTCAAATTCAAGTCTCAACACATACGCCCCGCTGGCAGAAAAGAAACTCTCTATTCACATCATAAGGAACACACCTACATAGATTATTCCGCATGAGATAACCCACCTGTTTAGTCTTAAATTGGCATCTTGTTAGACCCTTTCGCAATCACAACTACTATGAAATCCCTTAATCTTTCTGAGTCCAAACTCATTAACGAGACATGAGAATTTAATTTGCCACAAAATTTAACAACGTGAAAGATCTTTCAAAACATTCACTCTTGAGATTGTACGTCACATCAAAACAAAAATAAAGCACCCAATGACCTTCTTTTATATTTCAAGGAAACACTTCTTGTCACATTCAAATCGTCTTAACACATCCTGCGGTTACATCATACTCATCACAAATCCATTCTACCGCCCATCGAGCCACAAATTCCACTTGTAGGGACATTACCGGACATATGAGTCCAAATGTACAGGTTACAAATGAAGTTACTAAGCCTAAGCTGCGGTATAAACCTAGCCTCAAGTCCTTTATACTGGCCTATAACCAAAACACAGAATACACATCTTGAACCTCATTCATAGAATCACAAGCCGGCAATGCACAGCTGATATCGAGCGCTCATGTGCGCATACAAATGCGTGGAAGGTATGCAAAGAGTTATGTTTCAAGCTAAATCAATTTCGCATGATAGAATACAAGAAAGTAAAATTTTCCTAAGGGTTCGGCAGCCTCTCGAAGATAAGTACAGACGTCTCCGTACCGATCCGAAAGACTCTACTAAACCTGCTCATGGATCGAGAGACCTATGTAACCTAGGCTCTGATACCAACTTGTCACGACCCAAAATCTCACCTATCGTGATGGCGCTTATCTCAATACTAGGAAAGCCAACAATCTAAATAAACCACCATATCTTTTAAATTTGAAAACAAAATAATTAAATTCAGCGGAAGAAATCTCACAAATACGAATATAACACTCCCAAAACCCGGTGTCACTGAGTACATGAGCATCTAGTATGAATAGTATGTCTGACTATAAAAACCACTATCTGAAAGTATAGAACAGTACAATAACTGAAGGAAAGAGAGACAAGGTCAGCGGACGCCAAGCAGCTACCCTGATAATCTCCAACTGGTAACACCCTGAGGTCTAACAGTCGCCATGTCCAGAAGCACCTGGATCTGCACACGGGGTGCAGAGTGTAGTATGAGCACAACCAACTCAATAAGTAACAAGACTAACCTCTGGGCTGAAAGTAGTGACAAGCTCCGCAGGTACAATCCAGTATAAATAATGGTACAAAATGTAGGCATGCTTTCAAGTTCAACAGTTAAACTCAGTAAAAGTGAAATAGATCAATACTGCATGATATGAGGAATATGACATCCCAGTAGAAAGAGCTCATGTAAATATTGGTCACAAATTATTCGGTCACTCGGTATAGTTTATGGCCAATCTAACCCAGGGGTGTTCCAACCCGTATATATATACACATCGACTGACAGTCAGTCACTCAGTACCGTATAAGGCCATTCCATCCTTGAGGTAATTTATCCCCAAATATAAATGATATGGACAAGATCTATGTCTAGGTATATTCATTACAATATAAATAAGTAAGCAAGTCCATGCCCTGGGAAAATCCATCCTGAATATGTATATATAATCATCGTAAGTATGGCAAGTCCATGCCCTGGGAAGTCCATCCCGAATATATATAATCATCTACGCTCACTGGAGGTATGTATAGGCTCTGGAGGGGATCCTTCAGTCCAAGCGTGATATAAAGCCGATATGGCCTACTACAGGCAGGCAGTCCCGATCCGTATAATAATAAAGCCAATAAGGCATGTTGCAGGCGAGCAGCCCCGATCCATTTAATAATAAAGCCAATAAGGCCTGATACAGGCGGGCATCCCCGATCTATTTAATAATAAAGCCAATAAGGCCTGCTGCAGGCGGGCATCCCCGATCCATTATATAATAAAGCCAATAAGGCCAGCTGCAGGCGGGCAGCCCCGATCCATAAAATAGTAAAGCCTATAAGGCCTGCTGCAGGCGGGCAGCCCCGATCCATAAAATAGTAAAGCCTATAAGGCCTGCTGCAGGCGGGCAGCCCTGATCCATAAAATAGTAATGTATAAAGCCATTGTGGCTTGCTGCATCGTGCAGCTTAATCACATAAATATCCTCACAATGGACAAATATTACTGAGTGTGAAATGTATATTTTTGAACAATTAATTCAACAGCAAAACGGCCCCATGGGTCCCAAAATATGGGCACTAGCCTAAACATGATCTTTATTAGGAGCCTCAACTCAATTTCTCTAACATGTGGAGAAGGTTCAGTTAATAACACGATTCATTAATCTTTCAACTGCACAGGATTTATTCAAGACACAATTTATATGGTGCACGTCCACATGCTCGTCAGCTATCGCATGTGTCACCTTCAAACAATTTATATCATACCAAATTCAGGGATTCATACCCTCAGAACCAAGTTTAGAAGTGTTACTTACCTCAAACCGTGTAATGCTTTACTCCGCTACGCCTTTCCTTGTGAATTGACCTCCAAACACCTCGAATCTAGCCATAATTAATTTGATTCAGTTAGTTAAATTTATTGAAATAATTTCCATAAGAAAATGCTAATTTTTCATAAAAAGCTGAAATTTAGCTCAAAAATCGCCCGTGGGGTCCACGTCTCGGAATCCGACGAAGCTTACAAAATCTGACAACCCGTCGAATTAAAAGTTCAACCATACTAATTTCACTCAAATCCGATTCCGAATTGGTGTTCAAATCTTGAAAATGTATTTTATGAAATTGTAGAAAATTTCTCCGCTTTCTCTCAAAAAATAAATATTCTAACGCCGAAAACGAGGATTAATTCATAGAATATAATCACAAGGGACTCAATAACACTTACCCAAAGTTTTTTTGAAAAGGTTCTATCCAAAATCTCCCAAACCGAGCTCCAAAATTCAAAAATGATGAAAAATGGCGAAACCCCAAATTTAAGGCTTCTGCCTAGCGACATCCGCATCTGCGGTGGAAAAGTCGTATGTGCGACATCCGCATCTGCGGTGGAAAAGTCGCATGTGCGACATCCGCTTATGCAGGCGAAGATCTCTTCTGCGCGCGTTGGGCCTCTCCTGTGCCCTTCGCTTCTGCGGCTTCCTTGTCACACCTGCGAGTCCATTTCCGCAGGTGCGATCACACCAGAAGCAGAAAATTTCCAGCCTTAGCCAAAACTTCCAAAATGCTCTGAACCTTGTCCGAAACTCACCCGAGTCAATCGGGACCTCATCCCAGTATACCAACAAGTTCCATAACATAACACGGACCTACTTGAGGCCTCAAATCACACCTAACAACATCTGAACAACGAATCGCTCCTCAAATCAAAATCTATGAACTTTGTACTTTCAAATTCTATATCTTGTGCCGAAACATATCAAATCAATCTGGAATGACTTCAAATTTTGCACACAAGTCATATTTCACATTACGGACCTATTCTAATTTTCATAATCGGATTTCGACCCCGATATCAAAAAGTCAACCCCTCGGTCAAACTTCCTAAAATTTAACTTTCGCCTTTTCAAGCCTAATTCCACTACGCACCTCCAAATAACTTTTCGGATACGCTCCTAAGTCCAAAATGACCATACGGAGCTATTGGAATCATCAGAATTCAAATATGAGGTCGTTTACACATAAGTCAACATTAGTCGACTTTTTTAACTTAAGCTTTAAGCCTTGGAACTAAGTGTTTCAATTCATTCCAAAACCTCACCGGACACGAACCAAGTAACCCGGTAAGTCATAAAATAACTGTAAAGCATAAATAGAGCAGTAAATGGGAAAACAGGGTTGTAATACCCAAAACGACCGGCCGGGTCGTTACAGGTCGTTACATCCTCCCCCTCTTAAAACAAGCGTTCATCCTCGAACGAGCATAGAGACATACCTGAAGTGGTGAAAAGATGAGGATAATGGCTGATCATAGCGTGCTCGGTCTCCCAAGTCGCCTTCTCGACCAGCTGAACCCTCTACTGAACCTTCACAGAAGCAATATTCTTCGACCTCAGTTTTCGAACCTACCTATATAAGATCATCACCAGCTCCTCAACGTAAGATAAATCCTTGTCCAACTGGACTGAGCTGAAATCCAACACGTGAGACGGATCGCCGTGATACTTCCGGAGTATAGAAACATGGAATACTGGATGAAATCCTGCTAGATTGGGAGGCAAGGCAAGCTCATAAGCAACCTCCCAACACGTCGCAATACCTCAAATGGACTGATAAACCTCGGGCTCAGCTTGCCCTTCTTCCCGAACCTCATAACACCCTTCATGAGTGACACCAGGAGCAAGACCCGCTCTCCAACCATGAATGCAATATCGCGAACCTTCCGATCCGCATAACACTTCTTTCTGGACTGGGCTATGTGTAGTCTATCTTGAATCACCCTAACCTTCTCCAGGGCATCCCGAACTAAGTCTGTACCTAATAATCTAGCCTCGCCCGGCTCGAACCAACCCACTCGAGACCTACACCGCCTACCATACAGAGCCTCATACGGTGCTATCTTGATGCTCGACTGATAACTGTTGTTGTAGACAAACTCCGCTGGTGGCAAGAACTGATCCCACGAACCCCAAACTCCATCATACACTCACGGAGCATATCCTCTAATATCTGAATAGTGCGGTAGGACTGTCCGTCCGTCTGAGGGTGAAATGTTGTGCTCAACTCCAATCGAGTACCCAACTCATGCTATACGGCCCTCCAGAACTGTGATGTAAACTGCATACCCCGGTCAGAGACGATAAATGCCGGTACGCCATGAAGCCTAGCGATCTCACGGATATACACTCAGCCAGCTGCTCGAAATAATAGGTAGTCATCACATGAATGAAATGAGATGACTTGGTCAGCCGGTCCACAATCACCCAAACTACATCAAACTTCCGCTGAGTCCGTGGAAGTCCAACAACAAAATCTATTGTGATCCGCTCCCATTTCCACTCCGGAATCTCTAACTTCTGGAGCAACCCACTTGGCCGTTGATGCTCATACTTCACCTGCTGAAAATGTAGGCACCGAGATACATACCCCACTATTCCCTTCTTCATCCTCCTCCACCAGTAATGCTGCCTCAAGTCTTGATACATCTTCGTTTCCTGATACATCTTTGCGGCACACGGATGAATAGAATATCATGAACTGTGAGGCTCCTGGAGAATCAACTCACGCAAACCATCTACATTAGGCACACATAGCCTTCCCTGCATCATCAATGCACCATCATCCCCAATAGTGACCTTAACATCACCGTGCTAGACCGTGTCCTTAAGAACAAGCAGATGGGGTTCATCACACTGACGCTCCCTGATACGATCATAAAGATAAGACCGAGAGACCATACAAGCCAATACTCGACTCGGCTCAGAAATATCCAATCTAACAAACTGGCTGGCTAAGGCCTGAACATCCAATGCCAATGGCCTCTCTGCTGCTGGAAGATATGCTAAACTCCCCAAACTCTCCGCCCGACGACTCAGGCATCGACCACTACATTGGCCTTCTCTGGATGGTACAAAATGGTGATATCATAGTCCTTAAGAAGATCCAACCACCTGCGCTGACGCAAGTTAATATCCTTCTGCTTGAATAGATGCTACAAACTCCGATGATCAGGGTAAATCTCACAATGAACCCCGTACAAATAGTGCCGCCAAATCTTTAAAGTGTGAGCAATAGCTGCTAACTCAAGGTCGTGGATAGGATAGTTCTTCTCATGAGGCTTCAACTGGCACGAAGCATAAGTAATCACTCTACCCTCCTGCATCAGAACACACCCAATACCGATCCGCGAGGCATCACAATACACTGTGTAGGAACTAGAAGCTGGTGGCAGAACTAGAACTGGAGCCGTGGTCAAAGCAGTCTTGAGCTTCTGAAAGCTCTCCTCGCACTCATCCGACCACCTGAAAGAAG
The DNA here is from genome assembly GCA_000715115.1 of Nicotiana otophora. Lineage (NCBI taxonomy): Eukaryota > Viridiplantae > Streptophyta > Magnoliopsida > Solanales > Solanaceae > Nicotiana > Nicotiana otophora. The sequence goes on along the minus strand of AWOL01S0048547.1, from coordinate 158,054 downwards.
TACCCTTCTTGGTCAATTTAGTCAAGTGCAATGCAATAGATGAGAAACCCTCCAAAATAACGGTAATAGCTCACTAACCCAAGAAAGTTTCTAATCTCCGTGGCTGAGGACGGTCTGGGCCAACTCTGCACCACCTCTATCTTCTTCGAGTCCACTTGAATACCCTCGCTGGACACCACGTGCCCCAAGAACGCCACTGAACCGAGCCAAAACTCACACTTGGAGAACTTTGCATAAAGCTTCTCCTCCCTTAATCTCTCTAACACACTCCTCAGATGCTGGGCATGCTCCTCCTGGCTAGAGAGTACACCAGGATGTCATCAATGAATACAATGACGAACGAGTCCAAATACGGCTGAAACATACTGTTCATCAGATGCATGAACATTGCTGGGGCATTGGTTAGCGCCAAAGACATCACAAGGAACTTATAATGGCCATATCGGGTCTTGAAAGCTGTCTTAAGAATATCTAAGTCTTGAATCTTCAGTTGGTGATACCTTGACCTCAAATTAATCTTGGAGAACACCATCGCTCCCTGAAGCTGGTCAAATAAATCATCAATACGCGGCAAAAGATACTTGTTCTTGATTGTGACCTTGTTTAACCGTCTGTAATGGATACACATTCTCATAGTACCATCCTTCTTCTTCAAAAATAGAACTGGTTCACCCCAAGGTGATACGCTAGGCCGAATAAACCCTTTATTAAGGAGTTCCTGAAGCTACTCCTTCAAATCCGTCGGTGTGATACGGTACAGTGGAATAGAAATGGGCTGAGTGCCTGACACCAAATCAATACTGAAATCAATATCTCTATCGGGCGGCATGCCCAGCAGGTCTGCAGGAAACACATCCGGGAAATTTTGCACCACCGAAACAGAATCAATAGCAGGGGCCTCTGCACTAACATCCCTCACAAAGGCCAGATAAGATAGATCTTTCTCAACCATCCGCTGATCTTTCAAGTATGAAATCACTCTATTGGGAAGTCTATAGAGCCGCTCTACTCAACCCTCGGTAATCCCGGCATCGCCAATGTCACGGTCTTAGCGTGACAATCTAGAATAGCATGACATAGAGACAACTAATCCATACCCAAATCACGTCAAAATCGACCATACTAAGCAACAAGAGGTCCACACTAGTCTCCAGACTCCCAATAGTCACCATACATGACCGATATACACAGTCCACAATGATAGTTTTGCCCACTGGAGTGGATACATGAACAGATGAAACTAGAAAATCACTGGGCATATCCAGATAATGAACGAAATATGAGGACACATATGAATAAGTGGAATCAGGGTCAAATAATACAGAGGCATCTCTATGGAAAGCTGAGACAACACCTATAATCACAGCATCTGAAGCAATGACATCCGGTCTGGCAGGGAGGGCATAGAAACGGGCCTGTCCACCCCCTGATCTGCCTCCCCTTCTCGGGCGACCCCTAGCTGACTGAGCCCCACCTCGAGCTGGCTGGACAGGTGGTAGAGCTACTGGTGCTGGTACCATCGGCCGAGTACTCTATTGTGGAGTCCCACTCAACAACCTAGGGCAATCTCTCTTGATGTGACCAAACTCTCTGCACTCGAAACAACCCCTCCTCTGACGGAACTGCTGCTCCTGGTGCCCAGAGGAACTACCCATGGAAACCTGAGCTGATGAGGCATGGTGAGAACTCTGCGCTGGTAGTACACTGAATGACGACTGGCCCTGCTGATGACTGTGTGACCCGTGGCTAGATGATTCACCACGGTGGACTGGGCGAGCTGTCTGAGCATGTGTGAAAGGACGATCCCTACCGTGGTGGAACTGCCCCTTAGAAGGGACATCGCTAAATCCACCCTGTCCACGAGGCCTCTTGGCCTCCCTCTTAACCCGCTCCTGGCTACGAACCATCTCAATCTGACGAGCAATGTCGACAACCTCGTTGAAAGTAGCACCAAACACTCTCTCTCTCTAGTCATAAGCAATTGCAGCTGAAAAGTGAGGCCATCTATGAACCTCCTGATCCTCTCCCTATCCTTCGAAACCAACCAGATAGCATGACGGGCCAACTCCCAAAACTGCATCTCATACTGCGCCATAGAAATTTCACCCTGACAAAGCTGCTCAAACTGCCTGCGTATCTCCTCTCTACGGGACTGAGGCATGAAGTTCTACAGGAATAGACCGGAGAACTGCTGCCATGTAAGGGGTGTTGCGCCGACCGGCCTACGCCTCTCGTAAGCCTCCCACCAACTGAAGGCAGCCCCAGAGAACTGAAAGGTAGTGAACGAGACCCCACTGGTCTCTAGAATACCTACTGTATGGAGTATCCTCTGACACCTGTCCAAGAAGCCCTCTTCATCTTCTCCCTCGGTACCACTAAAAGATGGAGGTTGGAGTCTCCCAAACCTCTCCAATCGACGCTACCCATCATCAGGCATAACATGAACCACATAATCTTGAGCAGCTGCAACCGGGTGGGCTGGTGGTGCCCCCGGTGTCTGGAATCCCTATACCACCTGCTCTGGTGTGCGAGCGGCGGGATTCTGAGCACCCCCCTGGCATGAGAAGTGGCTATTGCGGCCGGAACATAGACCGCCTGAGCAAGACTGGTACATGCGGTCATAATCTGAGCTGTGGCCTCCTAAAGGCCTGGAATCACAATAGGCACAGGTGGTGCCTGAGCTAGTCCCACTGGCTCATCCACAATTGGAGCCTGCTCCTGAACTGGGGCAATTGGTGGATCTGCAGGTACTGCCCTAGCTGTTGTGTGGGCTCTACCTCTGTCCCTACCATGGCCTCTACCGCGACCTCGGCCTCTCACGGCCCTGACTAATGGTAGTGGTGGCTGTCCATCCTGTCCCGTAGTACGCGTCCTTACCATCTATGAGAGAATTCGAACAACAGAAATTTAGTTACCAGAATCAAAAGATTCGCAAGACAAGAATTCAAGAATTTGAAGTTTCCTAAGGGTTTGGCATCCTTTCGAAGATAAGTACACGTATCCGTACCGATCCGCAAGACTCTACTAAATCTGCTCATGACTCGTGAGACCTATGTAATCTAGGCTCTGATACCAACTTGTCATGACCCAAAACCTAACCGTGATGGCACCTATCGTGATACTAGACAAGCCGACCTTTCCAAAACACTTTTAAAATTTAACAGAAATGAATTAAGACATTTAGAATAATCGAAGTCTTTCATAAAAACGGGGTAAAACCTAAATAAAACATAAGTGCGGAAAAATATCCCGACATCGGGGTGTCACTGAATCATGAGCATCTAGATATCCAGTCTAATACAAATAGTGTCTGAGTATGAACACTGAAAAGAAAGAAAACATAGAAGGAGAGACAAGGTCTGCGGACGCCGGCAGCTACCTCGTAGTCTCCGGTACTCGATCACGTACTAACTCAACGACCTCCGTGATCAAACACACCTTGATCTTCACATGAAGGGCAGGATGTAGCATGAGTACAACCAACTGAGCAAGTAATAGAAATAAATAAAGCACTGAGAACGTAGTGACGAGCTATACAAATACAGTTCATTTTCAATAATTCCAGCAAAGAATAGACATACTTTCAAACCCAGTAGTTCAAGTCAAATCAGTTTATACAGTTACAGTGCAAGTAATCTGGATATAGAATCTTTCAGAAATTTTACAACAATGAAAGATATCAACTAAGTGCATCAACAAATGAAAAACAAGTACAGCCTCTCAGGGAAACAGACACTCAACTCGTCACAACAGCTCAATCACCCGGCTCTCAGCCCTCAGTACTCACACTCAATAGGTACCTTCGCTCACTAGGGGGTGTGCAGACTCCGGAGGGGCTCCTTTCAGCCAAAGCGCTATATCCGCACGGACAACTCACGTGCTATAGTATCAATATATGGAACCGCACGGACAACTCACGTGCTACACGGACAACTCACGTGCCATAGAATCAATACCACACAGACAGGCCCTTGGCCTCACTCAGTCATCAACCTCTCTAGTCTCNATCGGGGTGTCACTGAATCATGAGCATCTAGATATCCAGTCTAATACAAATAGTGTCTGAGTATGAACACTGAAAAGAAAGAAAACATAGAAGGAGAGACAAGGTCTGCGGACGCCGGCAGCTACCTCGTAGTCTCCGGTACTCGATCACGTACTAACTCAACGACCTCCGTGATCAAACACACCTTGATCTTCACATGAAGGGCAGGATGTAGCATGAGTACAACCAACTGAGCAAGTAATAGAAATAAATAAAGCACTGAGAACGTAGTGACGAGCTATACAAANAGTCTTGCTCAGGCATAACATGAACCACATAATCTTGAGCAGCTGCAACCGGGTGGGCTGGTGGTGCCCCCGGTGTCTGGAATCCCTATACCACCTGCTCTGGTGTGCGAGCGGCGGGATTCTGAGCACCCCCCTGGCATGAGAAGTGGCTATTGCGGCCGGAACATAGACCGCCTGAGCAAGACTGGTACATGCGGTCATAATCTGAGCTGTGGCCTCCTAAAGGCCTGGAATCACAATAGGCACAGGTGGTGCCTGAGCTAGTCCCACTGGCTCATCCACAATTGGAGCCTGCTCCTGAACTGGGGCAATTGGTGGATCTGCAGGTACTGCCCTAGCTGTTGTGTGGGCTCTACCTCTGTCCCTACCATGGCCTCTACCGCGACCTCGGCCTCTCACGGCCCTGACTAATGGTAGTGGTGGCTGTCCATCCTGTCCCGTAGTACGCGTCCTTACCATCTATGAGAGAATTCGAACAACAGAAATTTAGTTACCAGAATCAAAAGATTCGCAAGACAAGAATTCAAGAATTTGAAGTTTCCTAAGGGTTTGGCATCCTTTCGAAGATAAGTACACGTATCCGTACCGATCCGCAAGACTCTACTAAATCTGCTCATGACTCGTGAGACCTATGTAATCTAGGCTCTGATACCAACTTGTCATGACCCAAAACCTAACCGTGATGGCACCTATCGTGATACTAGACAAGCCGACCTTTCCAAAACACTTTTAAAATTTAACAGAAATGAATTAAGACATTTAGAATAATCGAAGTCTTTCATAAAAACGGGGTAAAACCTAAATAAAACATAAGTGCGGAAAAATATCCCGACATCGGGGTGTCACTGAATCATGAGCATCTAGATATCCAGTCTAATACAAATAGTGTCTGAGTATGAACACTGAAAAGAAAGAAAACATAGAAGGAGAGACAAGGTCTGCGGACGCCGGCAGCTACCTCGTAGTCTCCGGTACTCGATCACGTACTAACTCAACGACCTCCGTGATCAAACACACCTTGATCTTCACATGAAGGGCAGGATGTAGCATGAGTACAACCAACTGAGCAAGTAATAGAAATAAATAAAGCACTGAGAACGTAGTGACGAGCTATACAAATACAGTTCATTTTCAATAATTCCAGCAAAGAATAGACATACTTTCAAACCCAGTAGTTCAAGTCAAATCAGTTTATACAGTTACAGTGCAAGTAATCTGGATATAGAATCTTTCAGAAATTTTACAACAATGAAAGATATCAACTAAGTGCATCAACAAATGAAAAACAAGTACAGCCTCTCAGGGAAACAGACACTCAACTCGTCACAACAGCTCAATCACCCGGCTCTCAGCCCTCAGTACTCACACTCAATAGGTACCTTCGCTCACTAGGGGGTGTGCAGACTCCGGAGGGGCTCCTTTCAGCCAAAGCGCTATATCCGCACGGACAACTCACGTGCTATAGTATCAATATATGGAACCGCACGGACAACTCACGTGCTACACGGACAACTCACGTGCCATAGAATCAATACCACACAGACAGGCCCTTGGCCTCACTCAGTCATCAACCTCTCTAGTCTCTCGGTAATCACAAAGATCGGCCCAAATAAAGATAACATAGTGTATCAACAAAATCAAGAAGAGGCTGAGATATGATACGCAAGTAAAATCATGACTGAGTACAAGACAATAATTAGCAAGTAATTCAACAAGTACGCAACCTCTGCTGGTCCCAACAATACCATCACATAACCTAAGCATGATTTCTAACATGATTTGCAGTTAAATTTTGATAACACAGGGAGAGCATATAGCTAGCAACAAGTTATTCAACTTTACAGTTTCACGGAATGGACCAAGTCCTAATTCTTACGGTGCACGCCCACATGCCCGTCACCTAGCATGTGTGTCACCTCCAAAATACTCACATAATCCAATAATCAGGGGATTCATACCCTCAGGACCAGATTTAAAACTGTTACTTATCTCAAACCGCGCAAAATCCTATTCCGCAATGCCTTTGCCCCTCGAATCAGTCTCCAAATGCCCCGAATCTAGCCATAAGTAGAACAATACAATCAATATAGGCTAAAGGGATCAATTCCACAAGAAAAGTACTAAATTATAGCCAAAAATCCAAAATTGGCCCGAACCCGGGCCCCGAGCCCACGTCTCGAAATCCGACAAAAGTCACAAAACCCAAATTCTATTCACTCACGAGTCTAATCATACCAAATTTACTCAAATCCGATAATAAAATCCCATTCAAAACCTCAAAATCCCAACTCAAGAGTTCTTCCTCTTTTTACCCAATCTCTCACCCCAAATCACAAATTAGATGATAAAATTAAAGATGAAATCATGGGATTTAACCAAAACCAAGTAAGAATCACTTACCCCAATCAACTCCTCGAAAATCCCTTCAAGAATCGCCCAATTCTGTGTTCTCTAGCTCAAAATATGTAAAAATGGGTTCAAATCCTCATTTTTAAAATTAATACTGCCTATCCAGATATCCTTCATCGCGATCGCAAAACATTTCTCGCGATCGCGAAGCACAACTATACTGCCCCACATTTTTACCCTACGCGAAAGCGGAATCACCCACGCGATCGCGGATCACTGCCTCTCATACCTACGCGATCGCATCCTGCCTCTCATACCTATGTAATCGCCTCCTGCCTCTCATACCTACGCGATCGCATCCTGCCTCACTCAATCGCATAGAGAATTGGCCACACCTCCCCTCCTGCTCAAATCCTTCTACGCGAACGCGACCTTAGGCACGCGTTTGCGAAGCACATCTTCGCACACATACGCGATTGCGTTTCTAACAGTACGATCGCATAGAACAAACTCACATCTGCCCTAAATAAGCTTACACGATCGCGAATGAATCCCTGCGATCGCATACAAGGAAACCAGAACCTGCTGAAACCAGAACTTCAACTATCAAGCCAAGTCCAAAAATGATCTGATAAGCATCCGAAACTCCCGCGAGGTCCCCGGGAGCTCAACCGAACATACCAACACATCCCAAAATATCATACGAACTTAGTCGAGCCTTCGAATCACTCAAAACAACATTAAAACACCAATTACACCCGGATTCAAGCCTAAAGAATTTCTAAACTTTTAAATTCCACAAACGACGCCGAAACCTACCAAACCATGCCCGATTGACCTCAAATTTTGCACAAAAGTCATATTCAATATTACAGACCTATTCCAACTACCAGAATCGGAATCCGACCTTGATATCAAAAAGTCAATCCCCGGTCAAACTTCCCAAAATTCGACTTTCGCCATTTCAAGCCTAAATTAGATACGGACCTCCAATTCACAGTCCGGACACTCTCCTAAGTCCAAAATGACCCAGCGGAGCTAACAGAACCGACATAACTCCATTTCGGAGTCGTCGTCACACACTTCTGACTACAGTCAAAATCCTGAGATTTAAACTTTTATTTTAGGGACTAAGTGTCCCAAAACACTCCAAAATCAAAAATAAGACCTCCTGGGAAGTCACATAAGCAGAAACAGATACGAAAAAAATAGTAAATAGGAAATCAGGGCTAGTACACTCAAAACGACATGCCGGGTCGTTACAGAAAAGTTTAGATAATGCTGAACTGATTGTGGTGGATGAGGACTCTCTGTGCCTGAAGATCAATGGAAAGGACTTCGTCCTAGACAAGAACACACTTGGAGAGATTCTCAACGTGTCCACAAATGGGATGAAGACAGTGGAGGAAACTGGTTCCCCTGATCTAGATAGTAATCACAATCCCTATTTTCAGGTTTTAAAATGAGATATTTAAGGAATATAAAAATGGCATATAATCTAATTACGAGATTGTATTAAATTGTATATAGTGTAATTATTTCAAAATAGTTGTAACTCTTATAAATAACTCTTCGAAACGTTGTATTCCGGGTAAATCTCTCCTTTGAAGGAATAACAAAAAATGTAGCCAACCAAATTGAATTTGCGCATCTAGGGTACAACATAAAGAACTAAGGGCATTGATGTATTGCTCCAATTGCAACGTCTAGAAATACTTGTTCTGTATTCCGGAACCTGAATTTATGAAACACAAAATCTTATCAGAAACAACATGAAAGTCAACATATTTGAAAATATTTAAGAACTTTTCCACATATCAGTTATTAAAATTCAATGTATTCCTAACTTTCTAAATATGTCAAACAATAAAAATAAATGAATTCAAACTTAATATAAAATTGGGATGAGTTTTTAATAACAATTAAAACTAAGATTTGTAAAACAAACAAATAACAACTGATACCACCAAACAACTATTAATTACTTGTCTAAAGGTCGTAGGTCAGGACATTGACGACCATTTGATCTTCCTTGGCAAGAAAAAGAACCTCTAATTGAATCAATGAGGCTCCAAAAATTAGGTAAAAGGGCAACCAAAATTCATGGCACCTCATTGACCAATAAGAGATCTTCTTCTACAAGAAAAATACGATAATGTGATACCATGTTTTATGTCAAAAATCATACATTTTCACCGGTATTTATAGCCCATTCAAGACTTGGTCATAGGCAGGTAGTTTAGCACATTTGGTAAATCTATTTCTAACATCATTAACTCAAGTACTTTATGATATTTTATTTCATATATCTATTTCACACATTATTAAATACATATTTCACCAGTCTATGGTCGTAATATGGTTTTACTTAATTGAGATGTACAAATTGAATCTAATTTATATTGACATCATTAAGTCAAGTATATTTTAACAATTCATGAGCTTACAATTTTACTTACGGGCAGTGCTTTAAAGGAGTGGGCAAGATAGGAGACATTTAATCTAACATGGGATGAGGCAAAAGTACTGGGCATTGGACGTAAGCTTCATGCGTATTTAATTTTTAATATTTTTATGAATTAATAAATAAAAAATATATTAAAAGTATAAAAATATTTAAGAAAATTATAAAATTAGTAAAATATATATATATATATATATATATATATATATATAGGACATGCTAGCATGTGCATGAACCAAAGAAAATATATTTTTTTTTATCTTGAAAAATTAAAGATGCATTACACTTATAACATGACTATGATATAACATATTTAGAGTTATAAAAATGATATTCTAGTTACAATAAAATAAAGTGATTGTTTAAAAACTTAAAGCAAGATAATTAATTATAAATAATCATTGTATTACACAAATTACCAGAATAAAGTTATCAAAACAATATCTAAACTAGAGTGATACCAAAAAAAAAATTCTAAAATCAAAACTTAATTTAAAAAGAATAAATTAAAGAATAAAAAATGAAGCATAAAGAAGAAAAATGCAAGCGTAGGAGTAGATTAAGAATTGAAGGAGAAATCTCTTTGATTTTAGTTTGCACTTTGTCAAAAGTATAATTGTTATTCAGTAGTAAACGACAAAGAAAAAAGATTATAAAATTATGATAAACGATTAAAATTTTTTTTGGTTTTTGAGAGTTTAATTTGAAAATTTACTATGTGTTAACTTTTAGATATTTAAGTAAAAAAATTATTAAATAATTTGGCTTAAATTTTAAAGTTCTTGGGGCTTATGCCCCAAATGAACACCCAAAATTTTGGGACTTACGCCTAGGGTAACTCCCGGAATACTGAGGCTTACACCCCATGATACTTGCGTCCCACCAGTACGACTCAATACGTTTTTGGTACGTCTCGTCCCGGGGCTTGCCCGGAGCTCGCGCAAAAAACACATTTTAAAGCACTATGCTCAAGAAGAATCGAAAAATTGGATCAAACCAAATATCAAACAAGGTAACGTCAAACCCAATATGTTCTTTCACTTAGTTTGGATGGTTTCAATTTTTAAAGAAAAGTGATTATATTTGATTAGGTTCAATTTATTCCAAAATACCCAACAAAATATATTTATAAATAATGTAAATATATATACATATATATAGAGTTATTTATTTAATATTTTTATAGAGATTCAAAATGCTATAGTATATTTTTAGCAATATAAAAAAAGTCTTTAGCATATTCATGAAGCTTTACCTGAGTTTATATTATTCTATACGTACTTAACTAGGAGTAATTTATTTATTATTTTAAATAGTAAGATTAGTAATGTTTGAAAGCATATATTATGAGTTTAAAGTCTAGTGGATGATTATCAGGTTTCACAGTGACGATTTAGTAGCTTTTGGTACTTTGGTGATCGCTACTTCTGCTTATGCACTAAAGTTAGCTATTTTGTTTTCATTATTCAAACTTTGTTAGTTGAATTAGCTATCATGTCAGGATGTAGAGTTACGCTCCATATACTCGTAAGCGGGTATTATTTTGATTTTTTTACCTGAATTTTGAGTTGTGAATATAGACCTCGTATTGAAATGTTATTTCACTTGTATACATTTAATTTGTCATGTCTCTCTATCTCAATATATGTGATACTTTTTCCTTTTCAAAATTTAAATTTTTTAATTTTAACGGTGTATTTGATTCACATGACAAAAAACTTGTTAGCACTTCACAAACTGCCCATTGTGATCTCCATTCATTCTGAATATTACAAGTAACGCTTTCTCTCTTTCATGTTTATTAATACTAAAAGATGTACATATCTTAATTAGAGTTGCATGCATAAGAAAAGTAAGGGAGACTCTCCCCTTCACATCAATCAGAAAAAATGAATATCTAAAGAAAGGTAGCTGTCCGTCAAAACTCAGTAAAGTTGGTAAATCTAATCACCTTTTCTTTTTCTTTTATTTCTTTGTTCTGATCAATTAAACACCATAAAATTCTTTTCGGATGTCGCTCCAAAATTTTCCGATACATAAGCTTTTTGAATATTGACAAGGTGGGTTGCTCTAATGGTAAGCACCCTCCACTTTCAACCAAGAGGTTGTGAGTTCGAGTCACCCCAAGAGCAAGGTGGATAGTTCTTGGAGGGAAGGATGCGAGGGTCATTTGGAAACAGCCTCTCTACCTCAGGGTAGGGGTAAGGTCTGCGCACACACTACCCTCCCCAGACCCCACTAGTGGGATTATACTGGGTTGTTATTGTTGTTGTTGTTGTTGTAAGCTTTTTGAATAACTAATAATAATATTGCCAACCAAATTGAATTTGCGCACCTAGGGCACAAAACAAAGAACTAAGGGCATTAATTTATGGCTCTAACGTATAGAAATACTTGTTCTGTACGGAGGTTGAATTTATGAAACACAAAATCTTATCAGAAACAACATGAAAATCAATAGATTTGAAAATATTTAAGAACTTTTCTACATATCAGTATTAAAGATTCAATGTATTCCTAGGTTTATAACAAATATGTCAAACAATGAAAAAAAATGAATTCAAGCTTAATACAAAATTGGGGTGAGTTTTTAATAACAATTAAAACCAAAATTTGTATAACAAACAAATGACAACCGATACCATCAAACAACTACTCCTTCTTTCAATTTATGTGAACTCATTTGACTGGGTACGGAGTTTAAGAAAAGAGAGAATACTTTTGCACTTGTGGTGTAAAATGAAGCACATATATTTTGTGTGGCATAAATATAAATTGTTTTCAAATAAGGAAAGAAGTTATTCTTTTTGATACGGACTAAAAAAAATAGATCAACATAAATTGAAACGGACGGAGTACTAATTACTAGTCTGAAGGTCGTAGGTCACGAAATTGACGACCTTTCGATCTTCCTTGGCAAGAAAAAGAACCTCTAATTGAATCAATGAGGCACCAAAAGTTAGGTAAAAGGACAACCAAAATTTTTGGCACCTCCTTGACCAATAAGAGATCTTCTTCTACAACAAAAGTATGATAATGTGACATCTTGTTTTATGTCAAAAATCATACATTTTCACCTATTTTTATAGCCCATTGTAGACTTGGTCATAGGCAGGTAGTTTAGCAGATTTGGTAAATTATTTATGATATTAGATTTGATAAATCTATTTCTAACATCATTAATTCATGTATTTTATGATATTTTATTTTATAAATCTATTTCACACATTATTAATTACATATTTTACCAGTCTATGGTCGTAATTGCTGTTTTACTTAACTGAAATGTAGAAACTGAATCTAATTTATATTGGACATCATTAATTCAAGTATATTTTAACAATTCATGAGCTTTCCGAACTCTCGGATTCGGTAAACGCAATGGGCATGGGGTTCTTCATTGGCTCCTATCTGCCCAAAGATTGCTCCTTACGAATGATAGTTGCGCTCGTCTTGGACTTGGCCATGCCCTTTGGGTCGGCCATGCTCATGCGACGCCGACGCCGACGCCTATGAGGAATGCTACCTGGTTGATCCTGCCAGTAGTCATATGCTTGTCGCAAAGATTAAGCCATGCGTGTGTAAGTATGAACAAATTCAGACTTTGAAACTGCGAATGGCTCATTATATCAGTTATAGTTTGTTTGATCTAGCCAGTAGTCATATGCTTGTCGCAAAGATTAAGCCATGCGTGTGTAAGTATGAACAAATGCAGACTCTGAAACTGCGAATGGCTCATTAAATCAGTTATAGTTTGTTTGATGGTATCTACTACTCGGATAACCGTAGTAATTCTAGAGCTAATATGTGCAACAAATCCCGACTTCTGGAAGGGATGCATTTATTAGGTAAAAGGTCGACGCAGGCTCTGCCCGTTGCAACGATGATTCATGATAACTCGACGGATCACACGACCATCGTGCTGGCGACGTATCATTCAAGCATCTGCCCTATCAATTATCGATAGTAGGATAGCGGCCTACCATGGTGGTGACGGGTGATGGAGAATTAGGGTTCAATTCCGGAGAGGGAACCTAAGAAACGACTACCACATCCAAGGAAGGCAGTAGTCGTGCAAATTACCTAATTCTGATACGGGGAGGTAGTGACAATAAATAACCTGGCTCTATGAGTTTACTTAGGGGCAGTATTTTAAAAGGCGTGGGTGATTGGCGAGATATTTTGTCACGACCCAAAATCTCACCTGTCGCGATGGTGCCTATCTCAATACTAGGCAAGCCGACAATCTCAATAAACCACCATATCTTTTAAAATTTGAAAATATAATAATTAAATTCAGCTGAAGAAATCTCATAAATATAAATATAACACTCCCAAAATCCAGTGTCACTGAGTACATGAGTATCTAATATGAATACAATGTCTGATTGATAAAAACCACAGTCTGAAAGTATAGAATAATACAATAACTGAAGGAAAGAGAGACAAGGTCAGCGGACGCCAAGCATCTACCTTGATAGTCTTCAATTGATAGTGCTCTGAAATCTAACAGTCTCTGTATCCGAAAGTACCTGGATCTGCACACGAGGTGCAGAGTATAGTATGAGTACAACCAACTCAATAGGTAACAAGACTAACCTCTAGGCTGAAAGTAATGATGAGCTCTGCAGGTACAGTCCAGTATAAATAATGGTACAAAAATATAAGCATGCTTTCAAGTTCAACAGTTAAACTCAGCACAAGTGAAATAGATCAATAATGTATGATATGAGGAATATGACATCTTAGTGGAAAGATCTCATGTAATACTAGTCACAAATCATTCGATCACTCGGTACTGTTTATGGCCAATCCGATCCATGGATATTCCATCCTGTATATATATATATATATATACACACACACACACATCGACTAATAGTCAGTCTCTCAGTGCCGTATAAGGCCATCCAGCCTTGAAAACTTTATCCCCAAATATAAATGATACGGACAAGATCCATGCCCAGGTAAATTCATCACAATATAAATAAGTAAGGCAAGTCCATGTCCTCGGAAAATCCATCCCGAATATATATAATCATCTATGCTCACTGGGGGTGTGTACAGACTCTGGAGGGGCTCCTTCAGCCCAAGCATAATATAAAGCCGATAAGGCCTGCTACAGGCGGGCAGTCCCGACCCGTATAATAATAAAGCCTATAAGTTCTGCTGCAGGAGGGTAGCCCCGATCCATATAATAATAAAGCCAATAACACCTACTGTAGGCGGGCAACCCCGATCCATATAATAATAAAGCCAATAAAGCATGCTGCAGGCGGGCAGTCCCGATCCATATAATAATAAAGCCAATAAGGCCTGCTGCAGGCGGGTAACCCCGATCCGTATAATAATAAATTCAATAAGGCCTGCTGCAGTCTAAAGCCAATAAGACCTTCTGCAGGCGGACAACCCCGATCCATATAATAATAAAGCCAATAAGACATGCTGCAGGCGGGCAACCCCGATCCCATAAATATCCTCACAATGGATGAGCATGACTGAGTATGAAATATATATTTAAAACAATTAATTTAACAGCAACACGATCCTATGGGTCCCAAAATATAGGCACGTAGCCTAAACATGATCTTTAATAAGAGCCTCAGGTCAATTTCTCTAACACGTGTGAAATGTTCAGATAATAACATGATTCTTTAATTTTTACAACTTCATAGAATTTATTCAAGTCACAATTTCAATGGTGCACGTTCACACGCTCGTCAACTATGGTATGCGTCACCTCCAAACAATTCACATAACACAAATTCGGGGATTCATACCCTCAAAACCAAGTTTAGAAGTGTTACGTACCTCGAACAGTGTAATTCTCACTCCGCTATGCTTTTGCCTCAAGAATTGATCTCTGAAAACCTCGAATCTATTCACAATTAATTCGATTCAGTCAATACGATTTATTGGAATTAATCCATAAGAAAATACTAATTTTCCAATAAAATTCGAAGTTTAACTCAAAAATCGCCTGTGGGTCCCATGTCTCGTAACCCAACAAAAATTACGAAATATGAATGCTCGTCTAACCACAAGTCCAACCATAAAAATTTTACCAAATTCTGACATCAACTCGACCTCCAAATCCTCAGTTAAAATCTATAAAACTTTCTACCATTTTTAACCCAATTCACTGATTTCGGGATAAAAACAGCAATGGATTCAGGTATTTTAACCAAAATTAAGTTAAGAACAGTTATCCTGTGGTTTTCCTTGAAATCTCCCAATAATCGCCTCTTCCCGAGCTCCAAATCGGTAAACAAATGAGATGAAGTCCCATTTTCAGATCTTAAACATTCTATCCAGGTTCGCATTTGCGGACAAAAACTTCGCGTTTGCGAATGAACAGTACCTCCCATGAACAGTGTTTTCGCAATTGCGATAAATGGTTCGCAATTGCGAATGAACAGTGCCTCACCAAAAATCAGCAAACTCAAACTTCTCCGAGATGATCCGAAATCACCCTAAAACTCATCCGGAACCTCCCGGACACAAACCATATATGAACATTACCTCCCATGAACAGTGTTTTCGCAATTACGATAAATGGTTCGCAATTGCGAATGCCTCACCAGAAATCAGCAAACTCAAACTTCTCCAAGATGATCCGAAACCACCCTAAAACTCATCCGGAACCTCCCGGACACAAACCATATATGAAGTTCAATTATAAAACATGCTACGGACCTGCTCGTGAACTCAAAACACTAAAAAGAGGTTGTCTCGACCCGATATTGACCATGGTCAAACTCTCAAATTTCTTAACTTCACTAGTCTCTCAACCAATGATCCAAAAATTCAACCAAGCCCCTCGAGACCTGTCAATTCATACCAACAAGTCTTAAAATATCATACAAACTTAGTCGAAACTTCAAATTACATCAAACAATGCTAGAACCATGAATCGTACCCCAATTCAAGATTAATGACACTAAGAAATTTCAACTTCTACATTAAATGCCGAAACCTATCAAATCACGTCCGATTGACCTCAAATTTTGCACACAAGTCATAAATGACATAACAGAGCTATGAAAATTTTCAGAACTACATTTCGACCCCGATATCAAAAAGTCAACTCCCTGGTCAAACTTCCCAAAAATTTAATTTTTGGTATTTCACGCCAAATTCCACTACGGACTTCCAAAAAACTTTTTGGACACGCTCTTAAGTCCAAAATCACCATACGGAGCTATTGGAATCATCAAAACTCTATTTCGGGATCGTTTTCACATAATTCACCATCCGGTCAATTATTTCAACTTAAGCTTCCAAAACAAGAATTGTTCTTTCAATTAAATCTTGAATCATCTGAAAAACCAAACTTGACCACCCTCGCAAGTCATAATACACATTTCAAAGCTGCTCGTGACTTTAAGCCACCGAAAGAAACACTAATTCTCAAAATGACAAGTCGGGTTGTTACACATTTTATCTAACATGGGGCGAGGGGAAAGCCCTGGGCACTGAGAGTAAGCTTCATGGTCATTTAATTTTTAATATTTTTGTAAAAATTCAAAAAAAACTATAAATTATTTAAAAAATATATCTATTATGAGAATGATCGCATGTGCATGAACGATACAAAAGAATATATTTTTTCCCTTGAAAACTGAAAGATACAAAAGTTGCATTACACCTACAACAAGACTATGATAGAACATACTTAGAGTTATAAATATGATATTCCAATGACAATAAAATAAAGTTATTTTTTAAAACATAAAACTAGATAATAAATATAAATACTCATTGTATAATACAAGCTAAGTAGCCAGAATAGAGTTATCAAAACATTATCTAAACTAGAGTGATAACAAAAGAAATTCTAAAGATAAAAAACTAATTCGAAAAGAATAAAAAAATAAAGCATAAAGAAGGAAAATGCAAGTGTAGAAGTAGATTAAAGATTGGAGGACAAAACTCTTTTCTTTTAGTTTGCACTTTGTCTAAAGTGTATTTGTTACTCAATAGTAAACGACAAAGAAACAATATTACGAAATTATGATAAACGATTAGAAAAAACCTTTGCATTTTGAGACTTATAGTTTGAAAATTTACTGTGTGTTAACTTTTATATAATTAAGTAAAAAAAATTATTAAGTAATTTTTGCTGAAATTTGAAAAAGTTTTCGGAGCTTACGCCGCAAATGAACTCCCAGAATATTATATTGGGACTTACGCCTAGGCGAATGCATGAAATATTGAGGCTTGCGCTCTATGATACTTACTCCCCACCAGTATAACTCAATATGTTTTTGTTACGTCTCGCTCCAGGGGTCTGATAAGTGTAGATTTTAACCACTTATTAGTACCTTCTTACTTTAGTTTTAGTCCTAAAATAGTGATTTTTATTTCCAAATCTAATAACATTGTGTGAATTGCAGGCATGTTGGAGGATTAGAGCTCAATGAAGAAAACTAGCTCAAAAAGGAGTAATCCAGCTCAACAAGGCAAAAAGGAGAAATGCCAGCAGAAGTGCGGTCCACAAAAGTAATTCTGCAGCCGCAAATGATCACGCAGTCCACAAAAATAGAAGTGCAGCCCCATATGAAGCCTTTAAGCCTCTGAGGAGTGTTGTAGAAGCGCGGTCTTCACACCAAATTGTGTGGCCACAAAAGCTGGTCGTACTGACAAAGTTTGATAAGTTTAGAGAAGGTGCAGAATACCAATGGTGAAGCCTCTTGAGAATGTGGTCCGCAATTAAACTGTGAGGCCTCAGAAGATGAACTGTTGCTATAGAGATAATTATGCAACCGCAAATTTCCTCCTAATGCAAGAGCAGAAGAAAAGTATGGTCTGCACATAAAATTGTGCGGCCGCAGAATCCCCCGAAGGACATTTTTGTAAGCGAAATTCTGGACACTATAAAGAGATGGGAAACACTTTTTAGGGTAACTTTTGTATTCCTAGCAGCTGTAGAGATTATATTTTACTAGTTTGAAAAAGTTGTAAGCACAATTGGAGAAGACCTACTACTTTTATCTTTTATTTGTAGTTTATGTCTTTAATTACTTATTTTATTTTGTTTTCTATGTTTTCGAGCATGAATAACTAGATTTTATCTAGGGTTGTGACCCAACACTAGTGTGTAAAACTTATAGGTTATTAATATTAGTGTTTTTTTATAATTGGGTATTTGTTATTTAGCCTTGTTTATGCTTTGTATCTAGAGTTAATGGTTGCAAACATTGATTCATGCATATTTGACTTAGTTCTTACTTGAGGAAGAGGAACCTATTCTAGAAAAACTTGGCTAATAAGAAATTGAGCTAGTTAAGATTTTGACTGATTTGATTAAAGGGTTTGAACTAGAGATAGGGAAAACCCGACTTGAATTCATATCACTTGCTTAGATTGCTACTCACTTAGACTTGTGAAAGCCAATTTGGGCATAACCACTCTATGATCGAAAGGTATTAAGTGAGTACTTGAGAATTGAGAGTCATAATACACCCCGATCTACCAAACGAATATTAACTTACACTCATTAGGTTTACACCTAGGTGAATGTTATATCCCTAGACTTTTCCTTAATTAATTAAAAATACCAAAAACAATTCATTCTCTAGTTGCTATCACTTAGTCTAATTACGTAGCTGTTAACTTTAGAATACAATCACTCACTTTGTTTGGAAGTATAATTAAGCTATTTCACATTCTCTTCTTGAGTATTTACCTTAATACCGATCTTAAATTTCATGTGGAATTCGACCCCGACTGAAGTTGGGTATTATAATTGCAATGACCGTTTTCTACTTATTATTGAGTGTGGATTGGACGTGATCAGGCTCGCCCAGAGGCTCACCTAGAAAATACCTTTTAAAACACTGCTTACGGGTGTTCAAGAAGAATCGAAAAATTGGACCAAACTAAAAATTAAACAAGGTTACGTAAAAATCCTAAATGTTCTTTCACTTAGTTTGGTTGGTTTCAAATTTTAAAAACTGATTATATTTGATTAGGTTCATTTTATTCCAAAATACCAAACAAAATATATTCATAAATAAATGTATATATATATATATATATATAGTTATAGTTATAGTTATTTATTTAATATTTTAATAGAGATTCAAAATGTTACATATTTTTAGCAATCTAAAAAATTCTTTAGCATATTCATGAAGCTTTACCTGAGTTTATATTCTTTTATATGTAATTAACTAGGAGCGATTTATTTATTATTTTAACTAGTAAGATTAGTAATGTTTGAAAGCATATACTATCAGTTTAAAGTCTAGCGGATGATTATTATGTTTCGCAGTGACGATTTAGTAGCTTTTGGTACTTCCAGATTTGGTGATCCCTTCTGCTTATGCACTAAAGTCAGCTATTTTGTTTTCATTATTCAAACTTTGTTAGTGGAATTAGCTATGTCAGGATGTAGAATTATTGTGATAACCCAAAATGTCATCTTTAAATTTAATAAGTAATTCTGTGTTCTAAGACCTCGAAAAGAATGGTGTATCATTCCTTGACTTGCGTGCGCAGTCCGTACAATTTTTCGGAAAGTTTTTATATGAAAAAAGGATTTAAAATGTGAAATAGAGCTTTAAAACTCAACTGAGTTGACTTTGGTCAACATTTTGAGCAAACGGACCCGGATCAGTGTTTTGAGATCTACTTTGTCCTAGACCTACTTCAATTACAGAGATCCGGTATTTTCTGAGTTTAGCAGGCTATTATCGTCGGTTCATGGAAGGGTTTTCATCTATAGCAAGCCCATTGACTAGATTGACCCAGAAAGGTGTCCCATTTAGATGGTTAGACAAGTGTGAGCTGAGCTTTCAGAAGCTCAAGACCGCTTTGACTATGGCGCCAGTGTTGGTATTACCCACAGGTTCAGGTTCGTATACGGTATATTGTGACGCATCTCAGATTGGGCTTGGTGCAGTATTAATGCAAGATGGCAAGGTAATTGCATATG